>CAUPSL010000750.1:0-232808 GCA_963514005.1 Raja brachyura | reverse complement strand
ATGGTGGATGGCTGTATATCAGATTGGAGGCCGGTGACTAGTGGGGTGCCTCGGGTATCTGTGTTGGGTTCACTGTTGTTTGTCATATACATCAATGATGTGGATGATGGTGTGGTAAATTGGATTAGTAAATATGCAAATTATACTAAGATAGGTGGTGTTGTGGATAATGAAGTAGATTTTCAAAGTCTACAGAGAGACTTAGGCCATTTGGAAGAGTGGGCTGAAAGATGGCAGATGGAGTTTAATGCAGATAAGTGTGAGGTGCTACATCTTGGCAGGACAAATCAAAATAGGACGTACATGGTAAATGGTAACGAATTGAGGAATGCAATTGAATAGAGGGATCTAGGAATAACTGTGCATAGTTCCCTGAAGGTGGAATCTCATGTAGATAGGGTTGTAAATAAAGCTTTTGGTGTGCTGGCCTTTACCCGTCTTCACTAAGGACCCAAACAATCTTTCCTGATATACTAGAGGCTAGAGGATCTGGGGTGACGGAGAAACTGAAGGAAATCCACATTAGGCAGGAAATTGTGTTGGGTGGACTGATGGGACTGAAGGCTAATAAATCTCCAGGACCTGATGGTCTGCATCCCAGGGTACTTAAGGAAGTGGCTTTAGAAATTATGGATGCATTGGTGATCATTTTCCAATGTTCTAGACTCAGGATCAGTTCCTGTGGATTGGAGGGTACCTAATGTTATCCCATTTTTTAAGAAATGCGGGAGAGAGAAAACAGGGAATTTTAGTTAGGCTGACATCTGTGGTGGGGAAGATGCTGGAGTCAATTATAAAAGATGAAATGGCGGCACATTTGGATAGCAGTAACAGGATCGGTCCGAGTCAGCATGGATTTACCAAGGGACCCTTTCAGAATGGCAGGCACTGACTAGTGGGCTACCATAAGGTTCGATGCTGGGACCGCAGCTATTTACAGTATACATCAATGATTTTGATGAAGGGATTCAAAGTAACATTAGCAAATTCGCAGATGACAAAAAGATGGGTGGCAGTGTGAACTGTGAGGAGGATGCAGGATGACTTGGACAGGTTGGGTGAGTGGGCAGATGCATGGCAGATGCAGTTTAATGTGGATAAATGTGAGGTTATCCACTTTGGTAGCAAAATAGGAAGGCAGATTATTATCTAAATGGTGTTAAGTTGGGAAAAAGGGAAATACAACGGGATCCTGGGGTCCTTGTTCAACAGTCAATGAAAGTAAGCATGCAGGTACTGCGGGCAGTGAATAAAGCAATGGAATGATGGCCTTCATAACAAGAGGAGTTCAGTATCGGAGCAAAAAGGTCCTTCTGCAGTTGTAGAGGGCCCTAGTGAGACCACACCTGCAATATTGTATGCAGTTTTGGTCCCCTAATTTGAGGAAGGACATTCTAGGTAATGAGGGACTGCAGCGTAGGTTTACAAGGTTAATTCCCGGGATGGCGGGACTATCATATGCTGAGAATGGAGCGTCTGGGCTTGTACACTCAGGAGTTTAGAAGGATGAGAGGCGACCTTATTGAAACATATAAGGGTTTGGACACGTTAGAGGCAGGAAACATGTTCTCGATGTTGGGGGAGTCCAGAACCAGGGGCCACAGTTTAAGAATAAGGAGTAATCCATTTAGAATGGAGACGAGCAATCACTTTTTCTCACAGAGAGTTGTGAGTCTGTGAAATTCTCTGCCTCAGAGGGCAGTGGAGGCAGGTTCTCTGGATGCTTTCAAGAGAGAGCTAGATAGGGCTCTTAAATATAGTGGATTCAGGGGATATGGGGAGAAAGCAGGAACGGGGTACTGATTGGGGATGATCAGCCATAATCAGATTGAATGGCGGTACTGTCTTAAAGGGCCGAATGGCCTACTCCTGCACCTATTGTCTGACTATACACTATTCCCACCTGCCTGCATTTGGCCCATATCCCTCTAAACCTGTCCTGTAATGTACTTGTATAAATGTTTCTTAAACGTTGCGATAGTACCTGCCTCAACTACTTCCTCTTGACTGCTCGTTCCACATACCTACTACACTTTGCCTGAAAAAGTTATCCCTCAGGTTCCTATTAAATCTTTCCCCCCCTCGCCTTAAACCTATGTCCTCTGGTTCTCGATTCTCCACCTCTGGGCATGAGACCCCCTCTATCAAGTCACCACTCATCCTCCCAACCTCTCCCTGCAATCCTCCTGCACTCCAGAGGCTCAAGTCCTGGCAACATCAATCTTTCGTGCATCCTTTCCTCTCTTTCCAGTATATGCTTAAATAAACAAGTGAGCTCAGGAAAAAGGACACAAAGTGCTGGAGCAACTGGGAGCGCCCGGCAGCATTTCCGGAGAACACAGGTAAGTGTTTTGTATCAGGAGCCTTTTTCAGATTCTTTTGTGTCTGGGATGTGTCACAGGGGTGAGTTGAGATGTTTTTACTGAGTTTTTTTTAAAGGTGAGAGCACAGATTGAGAATCCTTGAGTCCATTAATTGACTTCAACAAAGAAAACATGGTTGTTAAGATGCTGGATAAGCAGTCAGAACTCTGGCCCATTGATCCATGGCAGATGTACAGCAACAGAAGAATTGGGAACCAGAGCAGATTAATTTAGAGCAAAAGGGGTGGCACAGTGGCGCAGCGGTGGAGTTGCTGCCTTACAGCACTTGCAGCACCAGAGACCTGGGTTTGATCGCGACTGTGGGTGCTGTCTGTACGGAGTTTGTACGTTCTCCCCGTGACCCACGTGGCTTTTCTCCGAGATGTTTGGTTTCCTCCCACACTCCAGAGACGTACAGGTATGTAGGTAAATTGGCTTGGTAAAGGTAAAAATTGTCCCTAGTGCATGTTAATAGTGTTAATAAGCGGGGATCGCTAGTCGGCACGGACCCGGTGGGCCAAAGGGCCTGTTTCCATGCTGTATCACTAAACTAAACTAAAATGAGTAAAAGAACCAAGAGCCCACAAGAAGTAATCTTTGCAAGAAATTCAGGGTGTTGGAAGCAGATTCATAAGTAACCCGAGCAAAAAGCCTGAGCACAGGGTGGCACAGAAGGTAGAATTGCTGCTGCCTCACAGCACCAGAGACCCAGGTTTGATCCTGACCACGGGTTTGCACCTTCTCCCTGTAGTGGCGTGGGTTTCCTCTGGTGCATCGGTTTCCTCCGCACATCCCAAAGACGTGCATGTCTGTAGGTTAATAGGCTTCTGTAAATTGCCCCGAGCGTGTAAGAAGTGGATACAAAAGTGGAATAACACAGAACTCATGTGATCGGGTGATCGATAGTCAGCGTGGACTCAGAGGACCAAAAGGCCTGTTTCCATGTTGTATCTTTCAATCAATTCAATCAATAAAAACAAATTGCTGGAGCAACTCAGTAGGTCAGGCAGCATCTGTCTCATGCATCTCCAATTCACTCGTAACTTATTTAAGGGAAATCAATCAATTTCCTGAACCAAAATGTTTCCGAGGATTATGTGGAAAGAACAAGGGGGTGGGACAAATTAGATAGCTCTTTGAGCCAGCATGACTCAAAATGATCTCTGTTCTACATTTTGGCCCATGAGGTATTCATAGTTTCAGAGTTCCAAAAATAATGCTTTTCAAGGTGGGTATTGACTAAAGTAATCCAAGACTGAGCTCTGTTTTGCATATACAATTCTTAAGGGATTGGACAGGCTAGATGCAAGAAAAATGTTCCCAATGTTGGGAGAGTCCAGAACCAGGGGTCACAGTTTAAGAATATGGGGTAGGCCATTTAGGACTGAGATGAGGAAAAACCTTTTCACCTACAGAGTTGTGAAACTGTGGAATTCTCTGCCACAGAGGACAGTGGAGGCCACTTCACTGGATGTTTTCAAGAGAGAGTTAGATATAGCTCTTAGGGCTAACGGAGTCAAGGGGACATGGGGAGAAAGCAGGAACGGGGTACTGATTTTGGATGATCAGCCATAATCATATTGAATGGCGGTGCTATCTCGAAGGGCCGAATGGCCTACTCCTACACCTATTTTCTATGTTTTTATGTTTCTAACCATATTGATCAAATATTTATCCAGTTCTTTTCATGCTTCAACCACCCAAAGCCAAAAAATGTTCTATCATCCACCAATATTTTTATTGAAGATATTTGACCAAGAACGATCCTAACACAAGAGCATAAAGGGCCTGTTCCAATTAGGCAATTTTTTAGGCGAGTGCTGGCGACTGTCATAGTCGTTGCTGGTCGCCAAACAAATGGCGACTGGACCCCCCGCGACAATGTCTACGACAAGCTACAACAACCGGTCAACAACAACCGGTCCACCCGACAAGCTACGACAAGCCACGACCCTGTCGGCGACAACTGAGGACAATTCAGTCGCCGGTACCTGTCGCCGGTTGACGTAGGTAGTCACCAATGGAATTCACTGAAGTCAGCATCGACAACCTACGTCACCTGGTGACAACCTACGACAGCACTTACGTCAGGAGAAGTCAAGCTACGCTCATTGGCATCAACCCACTGTCGCCAACATGTTGAAAATCCAGTGGCGACCAGAAAGACTCTACGACTCTTTGGGTGACTACTCACGACCATACAGGTGACACTCCAGCGACCATGTGGCGACAGCCTAGTCGCCTAAAAAATAGCCTAAATGGGACAGGCCCTTAAGAAATAGGAGCAGGAATAGGCCATGTGGCTTCTTGAACCTGCTCCATGTTCATCAAGGTCTCTGTTTAAATGAACTCAATGACTGAGCCTCCACGGTGCCTTGGGACAGAGAAGTCCAGAGATTTAGCACCATCTGAATGAAGAAGGCTATCCTAAACTGTGACCTCTGGTTCTACATACCTCAGCCAGGGTTACTATCCTTCCTTCCTGCATCTAACCTGTTAAGCCCATAACTGTCATATAAATCTTAATTCTTCTCATTCTTCCAAACTTTGGGAAGTTGATTCACATTTACTCAATCCCTCATATGGAAAATTCTAGAACTAGTCAAGTGGCTCTTCGCTGCATTCCCTTTACAACAAGTGCATCCTTTCTTGGATAAAGTAACTAAAAATAGTAAGATTAAATGATAACTTACCAGTTTGAAGTTTGATCTTTATTTTATGAGGAGATGAGGGATTACATGAAGACCCCGCCAGCACGCTTGCGCGACATTCTTCAAAGCATCGGTGTGAAATCACAGATACCAGAGTTGACTAACATAGTAGGATAAGAGAACTAGCATACCCGTTGACCTTTATAATAGAGGGTTTGGGAGCGGAGGGCACGTAATCCCTCATCATAACTCCTCATAAAATAAAGATCAAACTTCAAACTGGTAAGTTCTCATTTAATCTTACTATTTTACTTCGGAGTCACTTGAATGACTATGTGAAGATTTCAAAGCTCTGTGATTTCATGCCCTGGAACGAGTCCATGCTCACACACTGCCATTAAGAGAAATGGAGGGGTATGTTAATGTATTTCAGACATGAAACTGTGCTGAAAAACAAAAGGTATTTATTCCACATTACCAAACAATAATGCCCCTACATCAGGGAAATTATAAAACAGAACTTAATATTTTTTCCACAAATGTCTCAGGTGCGGCCACGAGTTTATTGTAAAACCGCTGAAAGGTTTTTTCATTACTCCAACCCGCTGTTGCAAGGATGTGTTCCATTGGAACTTCCATCATCCTTGCCGCTGATGTGGATGCAGCCCTGGCGGAGTGAGATTTAAACACGTTAGTGTCCACCCCCGCTGCACCCAATACCACCCTTAACCATCTGGAAATAGTTTGCACGGTGACTCTATGATGAAGGCGTCTGTGGCTTATAAGCAAAGCCCTCTCCGTGTCCCTGAGACTCTTAGTGAGCTCTATGTAACGTAAAATGTGGGTCACGATACATAGACGGCAATCTACGGGATAGGCCAGGAAATCCAATTTTTGGCCAGATGAACTAGGCCTGTCTTGCTTGAGTAACCCCTGTATAAAGAAAGTTACCTTGCTATTGGATATGTTCATGGCGTCCATCCTTAGCTTATGTAGGGACTGGACCCGTTGTGCCGTTACGAGTGCCACCAGCATGACCATTTTGGAGGTCAGTTATTGGTGCCCACCCTCGGAGCATGATGCTCGGATACAATGCTGATATCCCAAGTCTGGGAATATCTGGGCCTGGGGGGATTTGAATTAAATATTCCCCTCATTAATTGTGACACCAAAGGGTGAGATCCCACTGCAAGGTGATCGCACCCTCGCCCAAGATAGTTGGATAGGGCACTCCTGGCACAGTTGATGGCACTATAGCTCAAACCCTCATCGAAATGAAGGCTTACTAGGAACTCCAGCACTTCCGTGATGGTGGCTGTGTCATATGTGGTGTTCGTTTTTGAGCAAAACACCTCCCATTTCTTCACGTAAGTGAGGTTTTGTCTTCTGGTGGACTCTCTGCATGATGCTGTGATGGCATTGATTGTTCGGTCGGAGAGTCCATAATCCAGAAGTGGCCTTTTCAAATCCTGCAAACCAACAGGTTTATCCGGTCATGGCACGGGTGACTCTCCCCTGTCACAAGGTGTACCAATAGACTCGGACGTTTATTTATTGGGATGCAAGGTTCTGTGGCCATGTCTTGTACCACAGGGAACCATGGTTGAGTAGGCCAGTCGGGAACAACCAGAATACTCGATGTGGAGTCTTGTTTAATTTTTTTTGCAAGACCTGTCTGATGAGGCAGAAGGGGGGAAATGCATAGAAAAACAAATCCCCCCAGTGTAGCGAGAAAGCGTCCATCACTACTGCCCAGGGTCTGGTTCCCATGCAACATATGTTGATATTTGGTGATTGAGTCTGGATGCAAAAAGGTCGATATCTGGTGTTCCATACCAATCTACAATGTCGGCAAACACCTTTCGGTCCAACATCCATTCAGTGTTGTCATTAAATCTGCGTGACCTGGTGTCCGCCACTGTATTTAGCCTACCTGGAAGGTAATTGGCTGATATCCAAATGTTCCTTTCTAGGCACCAGTGCCAGATTGTATTAACCAACTCGTCACAGGATATCGATTTTATTCCACCCATATGATTGATATAAGCCACCACAGTGGTATTGTCAATCTGTAAACGTATGTGCAGATGGTGCATGTCCGAACAGTAAGTCTGGAGTCCATGAAATGCTCCCAGCATTTCTAGATAATTAATTCCTAGTGCCGGAAGTAGAGTTAATTCATGTGCGCTCCAAGTACCACCACAACTGGAGGTGGTATTAGTTGCTCCCCAACCTTTTGTGCTGGCATCAGTTTGTAGTATAACCGAGGGATTTATGATAGTGATGGGGTTAGAGCAATGTCGTGCATTGTCTATCCACCATTGTAATTCTAATTTCGCTTTCCCTGGTAATTGCATTGGCCTGTCAAAATGGCTTGAGAGCTTCTATTTTTGCCCTTTGTAGGTTTTGGTAATGTAGTGGGCCAAATTGTGTGGCTGGAATAGCAGCCACTAACTTCCCAATCACTCTGGCTACTTGCCGAATAGATGGTTTCCTGATTCCAGTAAGGCTCTTGCATGCTTCTATCAAGTCTGATGCTTTGTTTTGTGGCAAAGTGAAAGACATATGAACAGAATCAATTGTGAAACTCAAATGATCCATAGTAGTAGAAGGCATCAATTTTGATTTATCTGGATGAATGACAAATCCCAGCTTTTGAAATAGGTGCTCGGTGGCTGAGAAGGCCAGGTTGGCCAACTCCAAATTTGTTTTTGTTTCCTGAGACATGCTAAAGCTGGTTTTAGTAATTTGGTAAACAGTCTGGGTGCTGATGACAATCCATTAGGTAGTGCCTTGTACTGCCAGAGCTGCCCCATCCAGACAAATTTCAAATATCTGCGATGATCCTTGTCTATTGGTACTGAATAGTATGCATCCTTTAGATCGATGCAAGCCATGAAGTACCTATTGGAAATTAGTTGTTTGGCCGTGACGAAGGTTTCAATTTTGAAATGGGCATACTGCACGAAAGTATTCAGTTCAGTCAAATCTATGATGATGCGGCATCCGCCGTCTTTTTTATTTTTAGTGAAAATGTTCGATACAAACTCATGAGGCTCTCTTTTAGTTTTCTCAATTACCCCTTTTGAATTTAGTCTTAGAAGTTCAGCATGACCTTCTCTTTTTGTGAAAGTACAAACTTCCGACTAGGTGTATGCTGAACAGGGGAAAGGAGTTTGTGAACAAATTCAATTTTATATTCCTGAATACTTTCCAGTATGAAAGGATCAGAAGTTAAAGTGCTCCATGCATCCCGAAACAAGTGCAACCGTCCACCAACCCGTGAGGAGTCTAGATGCGATGTTCATGAGGCAACCAGACCCACCTACCTCCATGGTTACCGGCGGTGCTGCGTTGGTTACCTCTGTCCTTGTTTCTTGTAGTGTGGAGGCGCTGTGGTGTGGGGTTGGCGCATCTTCCAAGAAGGCCGTGCTGGGCCATGGTCTAAAAAAGACTGTTGAGCAGGTTGTCCGGCCTTTGAGCTTTCACCAGCAGGTGGTCTATCGCCGTAGCGTTGTCTGCTGCTGGATGCATAGGGGTGCTGCCGCCGCTGGTATGGCGACTTGGTGGCAGCCGGCACCTTAATCATGCCAATAGCTTTTGCCTCCTCGTCGAGGTCTTTGATCTGTTTCGGCAAGTTGTCCCCAAATAGCAATGTTGGCAGCTGTGCACTGCTGGGTCTGCACAACCCCGCGAACTTGGGGTTGAGTGCAGGCCGGATGATGCTCTTCCTGTAACTGTTGATCTCATATTGAGTGCTACATAAGAGAGCTAGCGCGTCCTGCAGCTCCTCCGGCATATCAAATCCATCCACTGTTCTGGCAATGACCGTAATCCCAGCATCCAGCAGTTTAAGGATCTTTTGGAGTTTGACGTCTTGGCTCCTTATCCCAGGGTTCATGTTACCCCAAATGGCGTTGTTAACAGCAGGCACATTGAGGGAGATGCAATTCTCCGGAGCTAGGTACTTTGCTGCCTTATCATTGATGGCTTGCTCCTGTAGTTGGTTTGTCGCCATGTAATTTATACTGGCTGCCAACTTAGGATGTAACGGCAGCCCTTTTTGGGTAGGCATCACAAACTTCGTGACCATTCCCAATAGCTCTTCTTCTGGCACCCCTAGCATTGTCGTATCTTCAGCCATGCCCCCATCTTCAGTCAGCCCAGTTCTGACTCCTAATGCTCCCCTGCGAAGAGGGTGAGACATTTGGCAGTCCTGAAAAGGATGCTGCTGTGGGTCTGCTAGGAGACCCACTGTGACTCTGCCCCTGCTGTAGCAGGTCATGTTGGAGCAATTGCTCCACCATTCGCTCCATGCGGGACAGTCGACCGCCATCGCTTCCCGCGAGCGGGGTGTCCTCCGGTCCGGACTCAGCCGAGTCAGCAGACCTGCCCGACTTCTGGGTGGTTTTGCCGCCAGTCCCAGGAGCACCTGTGGCCTGTAGCAGCATTAAGTCGGGGGCTGCAGTTTGAACCAGCAGCTCAGAATTATTTTAATTTGGCTACATGTTGAGCATAGACATTGTGGGCCGAAGGGCCTGATCCTGTGCTGTACTGCTAAAGCAATCATCTGATTTGTGTTATAATTACTTGAAAGAGCGATTTGTTTTTAATACGTTCAGTCTGTGAAGAGAAGAAAGAGGACTTGGTATCAAGGCAAAATCTTGCCACAGATTTGTAACCTTTACCTTCTTTAATTATGGGCTTACAACATTGAACTTTGCTTTAACATTGATAATTTTGTAGCTCAACATTTTCATCAGTATCACAGTGAATGAATTGTCTGTTGCACTGTAATCCCGGTACAAATTTCCCAATCCAAGACAAAACCTGGGCCCACTCCAATTTATGAAAATATTAATATTTTGAGAACAGAGCTGACAGGTATTCAAGATATCAATATGTAATTGCAGTCAAATTAAAAGTAATGCACCCTGTTTTGTGAATTTTCAATCAAAACCTAAATATTTAATAATCAACTGGATGCCTTTGAAGAACCCAGGAAAATCTGTGCATACTTTGGATAACTCAGGGCAGCATGGTGGCGCAGTGGTAGAGTTGCTGCCTGACAGCACCAGGGACCCGGGTTCGATCCTGACAATGGGTGCTGTCTGCACAGAGTTAGTACGTTCTCCCCGTGACCTGCGTGAGCTTTCTCCAGGATCTCTGATTTCCTTCCACACTGCAAAAATGTACCTGTTTGTAGGTTAATTGGCTTGGTGTGATTGTAAATTGTCCCTAGTGTGTGTGAGTGTGCGGGGATCGTTGGTGGGCACGGACTCGGTGGGCTGAAAGGCCTGTTTCCGTGCTGTATTTCCCCAGAACTAAAAAACAAAAAATGATATTTGATCCCCATCTTGTGTATTTACAAGAGCTGATGATTTTGAAGGAAAGATTTGGATGGATATATAGACTGGAAACTTTTAGGGCGATATGGGCCAAATGCAGGCAAATGGGAACAACCTAGAATGCCAACTTGGTCAGCATGAATAACATGTCGAAAGGAACCCTGTTGCGTGCTGTATAGCTCTGTAATTCATGTGATAGGAGCAGAATTAGGCTATTCGGCCCATCAAGTCCTCCACCATTCAATCATGGCTGATCTATCACTCCCACCTAACCCCATTCTCCTGCTTTCTCCCCACTAATCAATAATCTATCTATCTCTGCCCTAAATATACCCATGGACGGCCTCTGTAGCGTTCTGTGGCAAGGAATTCCACTGATTTGCCACCCTCAGACAAACAAAATTCCTCCTCATCTCCTTCCAAAAAGAATGTCTTTTAATTCTGAGGCTGTGACCTCCAGTCCTACACTCTCCGACTGGTGGAAACATCCTCTCCACATCCACTCTATCCAAGCATTTCACTATTCTGTATGTTTCAATAAGGTCCCTCCTCATTCTTCTAAACTCCAGCGAGTACAGGCCCAGTGCTGTCAAACGCTCATCATATGTTAACCTACTCATTTCTGGGATCATTCTTGTAAACCTCCTCTGGACCCTCTCCAGAGCCAGCACATCCTTCCAATGAAATTCTATTAAAGGAAGCATAAAGAGCAAGAAGCTGTGCCCCATTTTCATCAGGCTGCAATATTGCACTTCACTAAAATGCAAATCAGGTCGTAGTACATTTGTTAAACCTGCAGAGGTTGGTGAAACACTTTCTATTGGAGTATGGCGTCATTTAAAATTCAGCCCCATCTCAGCATAATTCAAGGTGTGTGAAATAATGCAAGAGCTAGGTTTCTAAACCAGTCCAAGGTGATTAGATATCACCTTGGTTAACACAATAAGCTAGATTCAGCATGTACGCACTAAAAATGTTTTGATTATAGCGAGATAGCTGAGGACAAATTCCAGGCAAGATTACCTGATTGAACTCTGCGGTAAATACCAAGACTGGCATAAAACCGGAGGCAGAGGAATTGAAAGCAATGGCGATCAATGTTATCGGAAAAAATACAACCAATTATTCACCACAACTCAATGTTACAATGCACAATAATCTTTATCACCTCATTCCAAACAAATTCTGCATGAGTAATACTCTTTTTCGAGCAATGGGGGTGTTATATTTATCTACAGAGTTGTCAGTTGCTCAGTCATGTGTGTGGCAGGGACAGATGCCTGTTGTCCACATGGATAAAACACATGGGTGTTTTATTGAAGGATTTGGTGACACTACAGCTGTCCTTAAGCCCCCAGGTTGAACCCTTGACCCAAACCTGATTGCTTTTCTTCGGCAACGATTATAATCCTGAACATAGACACAAAATGCTGGAGTAACTGGGACAGGCAGCGTCTCTGGAGAGAAGGAATGGGTGACGTTTTGGGACGAGGCCCTTCTTCAGACTGGTTAGGGGTAAGGGAAATGAGAGATATAGACGATGATATGGAGAATTAAAGAACAATGAATGAAAGATATGCAAATAAGTAGCGATGATAAAGGAATCAGTCCGTTGTTAGCTGTTTGTTGGGTGAAAACGAGAAGCTAGTATTTGGGTGGAGGAGGGATAGAGAGAGAGGGAATTATATAGAAAGAGATTATAATCCTGATTTTTTTATTCTCTGGGTAGAGATGATTTCCCACAATACCAACGACATTAAAGGCAAAATTGATGAGATTTGTTCTCATAAAGTTCGGTGTGTCAACAAGAACAATTTCAAAAGAACAGTGTTACACCATTCAGATAAGCAGCTTAAGAATTTAAAAAATAGAACTCCAGCTTAGAAATTGTGTCTGTAAACCTCTGATTTTTACGTGCAAATCATGCTCACGGATGCATATAATCACATTGCAAGTGCACTGCAAATTTCATATAGCCGCACGCTTGAACATGTGATGTAGGAGCAGGCGTATGCCTCTCAACCCCTCAAGCCTGCGGCATTGTCAGCATCATCTGACTGTAAACTCAACTCGGTATTCCTGGGTCCCTAAAATAACCTTTCACCCCCATTGCTGGGTGCGCTGTATTCCCCAGCAATAAATGATAAAATTCTACTGTCAACTTGCAGACTAGCCTTTTGCAAATCAAAGATTAGGACACCCAGATCCCTTTGTAGCGGAGTTTTCCTATCTGTTGCCATAGCATGTGAGAAATTGTATCATCTAAATAAGATGTTTCCTTTTCATTTTTCATGCCAAAATTGACAATTTCACATTATCCCAGTTTATTTTGCTGTTGACTGCAAAGTATAACCTTAGTCGAACAGTCACAGAAAAAAAAGAGAAAAAAAAGATCCTAGAATATCTGTGAGCCCATTGCGAGTGCACTGTTCAATAAAGATCTATCAAAAGGCCGCATGGTGACATAGTGGTAGAACTACTGCCTGACTATGTGTGCTGTCAGTACGGAGTTTGTACATTCTTCCCGTGACCTGCGTTTGTTTTCTCCGAGATCTTCGGTTTCCTACCACACTCCAAAGACGTTCAGGTTCGTGGGTTTATTGGCTTGGTATAAATATAAAATTTCCCCTAGTGTGTGTAGGGTATTGTTAATGTACGGAGATTGCTGATCAGCGCGGACTCGTTGGGCTGAAGGACCTGTTACCGTGCTGCATCTCTAAACATAACTAAACATTGTACTGGGACCACTAATCGAAGAATATATGTGACACAGGAGATCAGTAAGTACACTGCTCAAGAAGGAATGATGCAATATAACTCTAAATCCTAGTATTTGGTCTCTCGACCTTCAGATCTCATCTCTGCACATCCACCCTTGTTCCATGAGATGCCAATAAAGAATTTCCATCCTGACTTCAATATTTTGCAAACCACCACTATTCGCCTCAGTTATCAATATTCAGGACACTTGAAACCTCAATGCTGATTGTTCCATTACTGATCGCATCTTTTATACTCTGCACAGCAGAGCTATATGTCATGACCTCCGGATCATTGATCATCCTTCAGTTTGCAGAGAGGTGGTTACTTGTGGCACAGCACTCGATCAGAACTGGCAACTATGAGGGATGGCCACAGAGGGCCATAAGTCTCATCCCGTTTTAGGAGATACTTTGCAAAATGAATCCCATCATTATAATTTTAATGTATTTTGGCCAATTTCATATTTATTCCAATAATCTGATCCAGAATTTGTGCAAAACACAGCAAATGCTTGGTACATAAAAAAAGGATGAAATCCAATTATTAAGGCATCTTTTGATAGTGGTTTATACACGTCCTAGTCTTTGAAAATGTTTATCAACTTCCATCTATGATTGCTTGTCCAAAATTTGTTACATTCCCAAATATCCAAAATTCTGCATGTGACACCCATTTCACTAAGATGTCATGTTTCAAAATGTCAAATATATTTACTTAAAAAATAACACATTCATTTTTTTCTGCAGACCTGGAATTGGAATTTTCAGATATCTGTTAATCTCATCTCCAAAAGCAAACAACTTCTGAGTGACCTAGATTGGAGCTGGTTATAATAGTCATTGAGTCCTACAGCATGGAAACAGGTCCTTTCCCCTGCCTTGTCCATATTGACCTAGATGTAACAACTAAGATGGCCCCATTTACCCGAGTTTTGCCCAAATCCCTCTAAACTATATCTATTCATAATACTGCAATGCTATGGGGTTAAAGGGAAGGACCAGAATTCCAATTTCAATAGACAATAGACAACAGGTGCAGGAGTAGGCCATTCGGTCCTTCGAGCCAGCACTGCCTTTCACTGTGATCATGGCTGATCTACCCCATTCCTGCCTTCTCCCCATGTCCCTTGACCCCGCTATCTTTAAGAGCTCTCTCTTGAAAGCATCCAGAGAATCGGCATCCACTGCCCTCTGAGGCAGAGAATTCCACAGATCCACAACTCTCTGGGTGAAAACTTTTTTCCTCATCTCCGTTCTAAATGACCTTTCTTAAACTGTGTCCCTGGTTCTGCACTCCCCCTACATCGGGAACATGTTTCCTGCCTCTAACTTGTCCAATCCCATAAGAATCTTATATGTTTCAATAACATCCCCTCTCATCCTAAATTCCATTGTACACAAGCCCAGTCACTCCATTCTTTCAACATATGACCATCCACCCATTCCGGGAATGAACCGTGAACCTATGCTGCACTCCCTCAATAGCAAGAATGTCCTTCCTCAAATTTGGAGACCAAAACTGCACCCAATACTCCAGGTTTGGTCTCACCAGGGCCCTGTACAACTGCAGAAGGACCTATTTGCTCCTATACTCCTCTTGTTATGAAGGCCAACATGCCATTAGCTTTCTTCATTGCCTGCTGTACCTGCATGCTTA
The DNA here is from genome assembly GCA_963514005.1 of Raja brachyura. The sequence continues at coordinate 218,027 of CAUPSL010000750.1, read as the reverse complement.
CTTTCAGTGACTGATTAATAAGGACACCCAGATCTCATTGTACTTCCCCTTTTCCTAACTTGGCACCATTCAGATAATAATCTGCCTTGCTGTTCTTGTCACCAAAGTGGATAACCTCACATTTATCTACATTAAACTGAATCTGCCATGCATCTACCCACTCACCCAACCTCTCCAAGTCACCCTGCATCCTCATAGCATCCTCCTCACAGTTCACACTGCCACCCAGCTTTGTGTCATCTGCAAATTTGCTAATGTTACTTTTAATGCCTTCATCTTAATCATTAATATATATTGTAAATAGCTGCGGTCCCAGCACCGAGCCTTGCGGTACCCCACTCGTCACTGCCTGCCATTCTGAAAGGGACCTGTTAATCCCTACTCTTTGCTTCCTGTCTGCCAACCAATTTTCTATCCATGTCAGTATATACCCCCAATACCATGTGTTCTAATTTTGCCCACTAATCTCCTATGTGGGACCTTATCAAAGGCTTTCTGTAAGCCCAGGTCCACTACATCCACTGGCTCTCCCTTGTCCATTTTCCTAGTTGCATCCTCAAAAAATTCCAGAAGATTAGTCAAGCATAATTTCCCCTTGGTAAGTCCATGCTGACTCGGACAGATCCTGTTATAGCTAACTAAATGTGCCACTATTTCATCTTTTATAATTGACTCCAGCATCTTCCCACCACCGATGTCAGGCTAACTGGTCTATAATTCCCTGTTTTCTCTCTCCCGCCTTTCTTCAAAAGTGGGGTAACATTAGCTACCCTCCAATCCACAGGAACAGATCCTGAGTCTATAGAACATTGGAAAATTATCACCAATGCATCCACGATTTCTAGAGCCACTTCCTTATGTCCCCTGCGATGTAGACAATCAGGCCCTGGGGATTTATTAGCCTTCAGTCCCATCAGTCTTCCCAACCCCATTTCTTGCCTAATGTGAATTTCCTTCAGTTTCTCCATCATCCTAGGTCCTCAGGGCACTAGTACATCTGGGAGATTGTTTGTGTCCTCCTTAGTGAAGACAGATCCAAAGTACCTGTTCAACTCATCTGCCATTTCCTTGTTCCCCATTATAAATTCACCTGTTTCTGTCTTCAAGGGACCCACCTTTGCCTTAATAATATTTTCCTCTTCACATACCTAAATAAGCTTTTACTATACTCATTTATATTCCTGGCTATCTTACCTTCCTACCTCATCTTTCCTCCCCGTATTGCCTTTTAGTTACCTTCTGTTGCTCTTTGAAAGTTTCCCAATCCTCTGGCTTCCCGCTCACCTTTGCTAAGTTACACTTCTTCCCTTTTATTTTTATACTGTCCTTGACTTCCTTTGTCAGCCACGGTCGCCTCTTACTCCCCTTAGAATCTTTCTTCCTCTTTGGAATTAACTGATAATTAATTAATACTTTTAACTTTTCAAAGCATTCATTGCAAAAAAGCATGTTATCTAACTTTCTGTCACACGAAGGGTCTTCAACATGAAACTAAACCTTTCCTATCCATGATACTTCAATGTTATGGGTTTACGGGGATGGACCAGAATTCCAACATCAAAATGAATAGTTTTAACTTCTTAAAGCATTCATTGCAAAAAAAACATGTTATCTAACTTTCTGACACACAATGGGTTTTCAACATGAAACATTAACTCTCTCATACCACAGTTGCTGCCTGACCTGAATCAGCAGTGTTTTTTTAATCTTCATTTGTCCTCAGGTATCATTATCATTAGTTATGGACAATAGCAATTTTTTCAATGGTAAACTGATCTTAATGATTTAGTTATCTTCCGTTGCTCTTTGAAAGTTTGAATGATTGGGCATGTCAGGCAGCAGGTTGAGCAGGAGAGGGAAACACTAAAGTGGAGCCAGCCATATTCTTTAACAGTGGGTCAGGGGAATACTGCAAGTCCACATCCCAGTAGGGAATTTTAAAAACTTGGTCTATGTTGTTGCTGGCAAACATTGGGGCCCTTCGAGTCACTTGTACACCAAGTGCCAATAGATTGAGAACCAAATGGTGTTTGGCCCATCCACCTGCTCTTTTTAATATCTTCCAATATGAAGGCCAGCTGTTCCTGAATGGCATCTCAGGAATAATATCGGGCTGTGACATCGAGGATGACTCCACTTTCGACAGCGACCACACCGGCACTCGCAGTGGGGTGAATTGATGTATATGTTATTTACAGTGGTAAGAAAGTCCAGGGCAGCGCTGGAGTGTTGTCCCTCACCGTCAGAGTGCATGTAAGATTACGCTAGCCATCTGGGGGCTTGTCCCAGCAGCTAAGCCCTGGTCTTCAAAGGACGAGGTATGGCAATTTTAGGTTTCTTCTTGCAGTTCACCCTTGCCTCGTGAGGAGGTGCTGACGGTACAGGTTTCTTCCTTACGGCTCAGCTGTGGGCTTGAAGAGGGGGCACTTTTTGGCTTCTGGGTTATCCTGATGGTCATTCTTTGGCTCAGTGTGTGGGTGGCCACAGTCTCTGTGCATCTGCAAATTGTAAACCAGCCTCTGCAGTTTTGCAACTACCTACGCAAAGATTTTTATATATTCCATTTACCAAAAGCAATTTGAAGTGTTATTATCTTGTTGCAGTGAAGGATGTGATGTGTACAGTTTGGTTTTCTGCTGCTTATACATGGTGTATATATTTCAGGTGTTTAAAAATGACAAAATATTCTGCTAAAACTCCTCATGAAATTGGCATCGTGGGTTAGTGCCAGCTGGCCAACTTGTTAATATTGCTAAAAATAATAAAATAAATCTGACAACAACCACAGTTGGGCTAGGCTCACTGAATGATTTATGTTTGCATTCAGCAATGTAATAGAGTTGATTTGTTAGGCTTCATCGCAAGGTAGATTAGGCTTCATCGCAATGTAGGTTACTCTCTCTCATAGGTTGCAATATTTGCACATTCTTGAATTTAAAACTGATTCGATATCTGAAACTACCCAGCGTATAGAATGCAGGTCGTTTGCTTACATGCTGGGCTGGCGTTTTTCTTTTTCTTTCTAAGAATGGGCAAGAATCACTCAATTCAAGGATATTCAATCATTCTTCAGCGCATGAATAGGCCACAATGAAACAAACATCCTTTTGGTAGAACACTGGGCAGCATGGTGGCGTAGCAGTAGAGTTGCTGCCTCACAGCACCAGAGACCCAGGTTCGATCCTGACCACAAGTTCTGTCTGCGTGTAGTCTGTATGTTTTCCCCATGACGTGCATGGGTTTTCTCCGGGTGCTTCGGTTTCCTCCCGCACTCCAAATACATACATGTTTTGTAGGTTCATTGGCTTTGGTAAAATTGTAAAGTATCCACAGTGTGTGTAGGACAATTGATGGGCTGATTCAGAAATGGTAGCCAAGTTTCATGAAATAAAAATAGAAAATGCAGGCAACACTCAGCAAGTCAGGCAGCATCTATGGAGAGGGATACTGAGTTAAGGGGCAACCTAATCTGGAACATTGAACTGTGGGCATGGTCCCTGTGAAATTAGGTAACATCTAAATGTAAGACAAGAATTAGCAAGGTAGATGCTTAATTGAAACAGTACAAAACAGGATAAATAAGGACCAAGTCACTGGATCTACACACAAGGAACCCATCTAAAGAATGCAGGTCATAGAGGAAAGAGGTTGCCCCATATATTGAGCTGGGTGTGGCAGATAAATAGGAGCAGATGAACATTAAGATGTTCTGGCAATTCACTGTTTGCAAGGGAAGAAAATTGTCTCATCATAAGGCACTGAAATGAGACCCTGGGGAATGCATTAGATGAATTAGAGCATCGAGAAATGAAACAGTTGACTATTATCGACTCTTTGTTTACAGGCAAGGGCAAGGAGAATCCTTTGATTTTATTTTCTTATTGGAGTTAAAGTTGTGAGCAGATAATTTGTTCTGCAGCTTTTAAAGGCTTGCTCATTGGAGATCAGGTTATTTGTGGAATCCAGATGTCCAGCCTGAGGCGACTACGTGAGACAGACCTAATTGCACACAGACATGCAAAGATTGGATATGGTGAATGGCCAACTGAAGTTAATCATGTTGAGTGAAGTGCGTGACAAACAACAAGGGAACACACCACCAAGTTGTTCTGATGTTGCACGTATTGTGGTCGGCAACATCAACAATCGGAAAAGAAATGGGAAGAAAAATGCACAATGTAGACCGGAAAACAGAACTGTCTTGGTTGCTCACAGGATGTCAGGCTTTATATTGGGGTTTTTAAAAATATTGGGGTTTTCAATGTATTTAGTTTTTTGTTCATTATGTTATCTATGAGTACTTTGTTTACAGGCCTATTATGCTGTTGCAAGTAGCAATGTCATTGTTCCATTGTCATCACCTATGACAATTAAACAATTCATGACTCATTAAAATTATTTTCACAAATACAGAACCTCCACAGTGTGGACAAGATCGGCTATCTAAGGGTAGAGACAGGATTAGATTCAGAATAAATACTATGTATCTGGTGTCAAATGATAGTCTGTATAAATTACACTTAGTAAATCTATCTTTTCCAAGAAGTTATGAAGGAAAAGTGACATTTCAATATGACTTGAGAGCAAATGTGTTGAAGGAACTGCAGATGCTGCTTTATACTGAAGATGGACACACAATGCTGGAGTAACTCAGCAGATCAGGCAGCATCTCTGGAGAAGATAAATAGATGACGTTTCCGAAGAAGGGTTCCGACCCGAAACATCAACTATTCGTTTTCTCCAGCAATGTTGCCTGACCCACTGAGTTACTCCAGCATTTTGTGCCTGTCTTCGATTTGAGACCAATGTGTAAGCTCCTTCTGAAGATGGTCACCAATCCTGAGATAATGCAGGTGAACCAACGAACCGCCCATTGTCAATCTACAACAAGATGGTGAATTGAAATAACATCACAATAGTTTCGGAAGCTGTCGAACAGATAGTTAAATACATGGGACAAATAAGGTGTGACATGATAAGTACACAAAAATTGGCATAAAGCGAGGATTCAGTTCAGCTACAAAATTCAACGGAAAATATGTAGATGATATCAGGAAAAGCAGAAGTGCAAAAAGTTGCAGGAATACAGCCGAAGAAGGCCGTGAGAAACCTGCATGCTCCCACAACACAACACTCCAAGGCCTGTTCCTGTTATGAGTTGGAGCAAAGCAAGGGTAAAGACGGCAACAAATAAACATTAGGCCAGTCAGTAAGGTGTGGTGAGCTAACACCAAACTCTAGATTATATGTTGTCATGTTATAGGAAAATGTCCACATTAGAAGAATAGGCACAAGCTCAGGAAGATGACCAGAGACCTCTTTGACAAACCCTCCAGAGGAAACATGCCACAGGTCGGCAACAGGCCCCAGCAGAACGATAATCGAGAAGGACCAGAAGTGTAAAGGCGAGTGCTGGAAGACTTTGTACTAAAATATACCTCACCTTGAACGTTTACTTGTTTGTCTTTCTTTCATTATCAAGGCAGGGATGTTATGTATCTGAAATATGTAATACTTTACATATCTCCTTTCAAAAATTAGAGGTGTTACTAAGTTCTATCTACATGTAGAATAGGCTAAAATTGATTTGCCTCTGATACCAGGCACATTGTATTAAAGTGCTTTCTTGCTCTGTAAGTTATGTTGCTTGTTAAATATTTTTGTTAATTGGAAAATTAATGTTTTCTGAGTATCTTAGGGAGATATACTGACTTAGGGAATTTCTGTCATTTCAGATATACTGTCACCAAATCGTATGTCTCCCCTTTTCTCTGTCAACAAGAATTGTCTCGACCGATAAACCCTTGTCTGTGGTAATGACATAATTGAAGCAGCCAGCCCAAATGTCCATTTCACTTCGGAGTCACGTGAGTGACCACGTGAAGAAGCCCCGCCAGGCGCATGCGCGTCATTACGTCCGACGCATGGCGCACCGACGGGCTGGAGAGCGCAGCTCCACCAGCGGTAAGTAGTAAACCCGCAGGTAAGTCAATTTCAAACTTTCCCTGCGAGTATTTAAACTCTGTAAGTCTGGCTCGGGAGCCAGGGGGAGTTAGTGGTATGGAGGGTGTTGGTAAGAAAACTGTCCATAGTAGGAGCAGAACGCGCGGGCCCGCAGTTGCCGCTCGCAGATCGGGTCGGGAGATAACGGCTGCAGTAACCCCGGCTCTGATACCGGCTGCTGTTCTACTGGCAGCTCAACTGCTTCCATCAGCTCCAGTGCTTCACGGTACTGAGGCCACTCCACCTGGGAGGAAGGCCAAGAGAAAATCTCTCAGGCCCGTTTTATCTGACGGGTCTGATGATGAGGAAGACTCGCCTCCTGATAATAAAAAGGTATGGGGACGGCTCGACCAGATGGAGAAGATGCTCCAAACTCTAATGAGCCATGAAATTTTTCAATCGGGGTCGAATGCCCCAAGGATTCCCCAGGCAGCCTCACATAAAGGCCCATACAGTGAAGACTTCACTGCTTATGAATACCAGTGGGAATCGCCCTCTCCAGCACCTCGTTTAGGGCTGGAAGAGACCTCCCTGGAGCAAGACTCGGGAGAGCCAGGGCAGGAGGAGTCTGACCCTGAAATTGGTGTCACTGCTTTTGAGCACACACCAAAGCACATGAGCCATGCTCCAGGTGTCCCGGACGTAGTAAGGAACTTTGCTATTCCGGAAGGTACTGGTGAGGCCATGGAAGAAAACCTGGCGGCTAACATCAATTACATGGCCTCTCACCAGCTACAAGATACAATAATAGAAGAAACGGCCAAACGGATACAAAACACCTGTGAATTGTGCGTCGCTCAAAGTGCCCACTGTGAACTCTGCTATCTGGGCACAAATGAGTGCAACGATGTGTGGACAAGAAATCCGTTTCCAGCGGGTCCTCAAATTGGTGGGAGCAGGCATCACGGCCTTTGGAAAAATGGTCCGAGGGGCACCAATGTCCTGCACACAGCAGGATATGCTGGCCCTGCTGTGTAATGCATATTTTGAGGTGAATTGTATCCGGAAAATAGCCATAAAACCTACACTGAACCCGCGATTTGCAGATGCAGGTCCACCAATATTCAAGCTCCAGATTATTTATATGGGGTGGACCTGCTCAAACAAGTCAAAGACCTGGAGGAAGAGGCCAAGACTATAGGCCTCATGAAGACATATGTTCCTTCCGCCAGGATGCCACCTTGCAGGTCGTGTTCAATGCGAAGGGGGTCAGATCCAGGGGCAGGGCCAAGCAGAGTGGGGCCAGTGGGACGGCAATATTACCCACCTGTATATCCCAACTACAACCCCAGTATGGCGAAAAGGACAAGAACTCCAAGGTCGACTGTAGAGGTACGGGTGATTCATTCAGTCCAGGATGAATCTTCTGGGGAACAACCTCCGGTTGGGGGTAGGTTGCAGTTATTTTATGATGAATGGTGCTGCATAACATCAGATCGGTTTATACTGGACACTGTCTCAGGTTCTAGAATAGAGTTTATGTCAGGAATTCATCCACCTGCACAAAATATGCCTAGTTTTTTTCTGGACCAAAAACTCAGCAGGTAAATGAAGAAATTGCGGCTTTGTCCCAAAAAGGGGCAATTGAGAGGACGACATACCATCCTCAACAATTTGTGTCCAATATATTCCCCAGACAGAAAAAAGATGGTGGGTGTTGAGTCATTCTGGATCTAACCCAGTTAAATTCCTATGTCCAGTATGGGCATTTTAAAATGGACACCTTCAATACTGCTAAACAGCTGTTATCAGAAGGTTGTTATATGGCAACCATGGATCTGAAAGATGCATATTATTCCGTACCAATTCATCATTGGTACCGGAGATACTTGAAATTTAGTTGGATGTGACAGCTGTGGCAATTTAAAGCATTACCCAATGGGTTAACCTCAGCTTGTTCACAAAATTGTTGAAACCAGTGCTGGCGCTAGTTCGTGCCCAGAATCACATTGTAATGGCTTATCTAGACGATATTTTAATCATAAGCAGCACTCAGGAGACAGCTGAGGAGTCGGCTTCAGCAACCAAACACCTGTTTGAAAGGTTGGGTTTTCTGGTTCATCCAACAAAATCCAAGTTAGAGCCATCCCAAAAAAATGATTATTTGGGGTTTGTCATTGATTCAGTTGATATGTCAGTGACTTTGCCTACAGCCAAGGCTGTGGAAATCAGGGAGGTCTGTACTAGTCTCACTGAAAAACAACACCCCTCCATCCGGGAAGTAGCCAGTGTTAATGGCAAATTGGTGGCGGCTTTCCCTGCAGTTGAGTTTGGGCCGCTGCACTATCAAAGTCTGCAACGAGCTAGAGAACAAGCACTTAAAGAGCATGCAGGCCATTTTGATAGACCTATGCAGTTGCCTGCCAGAGCCATCACTGCATTACAATGGTGGATTATCAATAATGTACAAACTACCAAAAACATTTTGGTTCAGCAGCCTTCAGTTTTACAAACTGATGTGAGTGCTCTGGGATGGGGAGCCACGGACAGCAAGTGCAGCTGTGGTGGTAGATGGAGTGCGCAAGAGGATTTAATCCTGCACAGGCATGGTATAAATTACTTAGAATTGCTAGGTGCATTCTATGGATTAAAAGCTTATTGTTCAGCAATGAATCATTTCCAAGGTGACTTGTATAGGGTGGACAATATTAAGAGTAATGACTCGATGGTGATTATGTCACATGAGGTGTATCATGCCATGAACAAGCTGTCCAACAACAAAGCAAATGGCTTGGATCATATCTCTGCTGAACATCTTAAGTATGCAAGTATGAGGATAGCTCCTCTCCTAGCTATTTGTTTTACTGGTTTTATGATTCATGGCTTGTTACCAGACTCAATCTTGTCTGTCCTGTTAGTGCAGGTTATTAAGGACAACGCTGGTAAAGTAGGCAGTCTAAATAATTACAGGCCCATAGCTTTAGCCAGCATATTGTCAAAAGTCTTAGAAAGAGTTCTGCTGGATAGAATAAATGAGTTTGTTCACTCCACAGTGGAGTTAAAGCTAAAGCTAAACATTTGGCTTTAAAGCTAAACATGGCACTGACATGCATATATGCCCTAAAGGAGATTGTAAACAAATATAGAGGCAAAAACTCTTCAATCCTTATGTGCTTTATTGATGCTTCCAAAGCCTTTGACTGTGTTAATCACAGAAAGCTGTTTGGTAAAATGAGTCAAAGAGGGGTGCCTAAATACATTGTTAGAATTCTGGCCTACTGATATGCCCACCAGACTATGCAAATAAAATGGGGCAATAGGGTCTCAGCCCCATTTGGGGTTAGCAATGGTGTTAGACAAGGGGGAATTTTGTCCCCAGTTAATCTATATATTGATGATCTGTCTAAACAATTGAAAGCCTGTAACACTGGGTGCGTGATTGGTAATATTTTAGTGAACCATATTATGTATGCAGATGATCTTGTGGTCTTTAGTCCATCTAGCGCTGGTCTCCTTACTACATGTTCCGTGTATGGCGTGGAACATGACATTAAATATAATGCTAGTAAGAGTGCTGTTATGGTCTGTAGAACCAAAGAGGATAAAAGCCTAAAATATCCTGATTTTAAATTGTCTGACAACAATCTTAGTGTCTGTAATAAGATAAAATATCTAGGGCATATTATTACGGAACAAATGACAGATGATGAGGATATTTATAGGCAACGACGCATGCTGTATATACAGGCAAATATCCTCTTGCGTAAATTTGGTGCGTGTGCAGCTGTGGTGAAGATGTCGCTATTTAGAGCATACTGCACACCCCTCTACACTGCGCACCTGTGGTCGAACTATTTAAAGACAAGTATGCAGGGACTAAAGGTGGCATATACCGATGCCATGAGAACACTGCTAAGGCAACCAAGATGGTGTAGTGCCAGTAATATGTTTGTGGCTGCACGAGTCAGTACTTTAGAAGCTAACCTAAGACACCACATGTATAAATTCATTTGCAGGATAAATGACTAAAAATGTGCTTATTGGGGCCTTGACAAACATAAAAGTTAGCACTACACGCTATGAATCCCAGCTGTAGAGACATAGAAAATTGGAAATTAGGTGCAGGAGTAGGCCATTCGGCCCTTCGAGCCTGCACCGCCATTCAATATGATCATGGCTGATCATCCAACTCAGTATCCCGTACCTGTCTTCTCTCCATACCCTCTGATCCCCTTAGCCACAAGTCCACATCTAACTCCCTCTTAAATATAGCCAATGAACTGGCCTCAACTACTCTCTGTGGCAGAGAGTTCCAGAGACCCAACACTCTCTGTGTGAAAAAATTCCTTCTCATCTTGGTCCTAAAGGATTTCCCCCTTATCCTTAAGCTGTGGCCCCTTGACCGGGACCTCCCCAACATCGGGAACAATCTTCCTGCATCTAGCCTGTCCAACCCCTTCAGAATTTTGTAAGTTTCTATAAGATCCCCTCTAAATCTCCTAAATTCTAGAGAGTATAAACCGAGCCCATCCAGTCTTTCTTCATAAGACAGTCCTGACATCCCAGGAATCAGTCTGGTGAACCTTCTCTGCACTCCCTCTATGGCAATAATGTCCTTCCTCAGATTTGGAGACCAGAACTGTACGCAATATTCCAGGTGTGGTCTCACCAAGACCCTATACAAGTGAAGTAGAACCTCCCTGCTCCTATACTCAAATCCTGAGACACTGGTGTAGTTGTCTCGTTGTACGACATTGATCATCTTTTACTCTGGATTTTTAACTTAAGTATTATAGGTTTTTTAAATATATAAATTATTATGGTTTTATGTGATTTACCTTGATTTTATATATGCAATGTATTTTTAATGTAATGTTGCCCCTTGTCTGGACCTTGAGACCGTAATAAAGTTATTATTATTATTAATATCTGATAGTCCAAGTGAATTTGAGGCCAGGGTGGAAGTTAGTGGTAAAGTTGATTTTAAAAAAAAAACAAGTTCTGCACAAGTGCAGGAGGCAATCTCAATGTCGTCTTAGATGTGGCAAAGAAAGAGTTGGGGAGTGGCGCCAGTGTACGTTTGGAACAAAGGCTGTTCTTTGTAGCCAACAAAAAGGCAGAACTAGAGGCTCGGGGGCATGCCCAATGGCCGGCACCCGTCATAGGTCGTTGCAGGTCGTCGAACATTTTCAACATATTTATGATGTTTGATATGCAATGCATTTTTAATGTAATGTTGTCCCTTGTCTGGAACTTGAGTCCGTAATAAAGTTATTATTATTACATGTTCAGCTCCAGATTGACAATACCACGGCTGTTGCATCTATCAATCACATAATCACTCACGTGACTCCAAAGTAAAATAGTAAGATTAAACGAGAACTTACCAGTTTGAAGTTTGATCTTTATTTTATGAGGAGTTACGATGAGGGATTACGTGCCCTCCGCTCCCGGCCCGCATAATCACAAAGATTATCTGGTAGTTCTAGTCTTCTGAATCTTACTATATCACTTCGACTATAGTTTCTGTGTTTTCACGCCACTGCTTTGAAGTATGCCGCGCATGCGCCTGGCGGGGCTTCTTCACGTAATCCCTCCTCGTAACGCCTCATAAAATAAAGATCAAACGTCAAACTGGTAAGTTCTCATTTAATCTTACTATTAACCATTACTCTGTGGATATCTCCAAATCAAACTCCCTAAATTCTTCATCATTTAGGATGAGAAACTCGGAAGAATTAGGGTGAAATTGTTTAAAATTCAGAATCATTATTATCAATGCTATCCCTCTCTCCAAGCTGTTGCAATAAGCTCAGCTGCACATTTATCCATTGGCTAGTCGTATTTTCTCATGTTTTATCTTTCTCTGTTGTGCCACGAGTAACTATCTGCTCGATGTCCGTCTCATTTTGACGCAGCCAAGTAAGCAGCCCTCCAATTTTTTAATATAGATTTATTTTGTTCAAATATATTTTCATGAAAATCATGCTTTAAAAAATGTTGTGAACAGATAATTTTTTAAGAAGGAACTGCAGATGCTGGAAAATCGAAGGTAGACAAAAGTGCTGGAGAAACTCAGCGAGTGCGGCAGCATTTATGGAGCAAAGGAAGTAGGCAATGTTTTGGGCCAAAACCCTTCTTGTAAGGTTTACTGGGTCCAAACTGTACCAATTTATACCCCCCAAAAAAATGATATCAGAATTTACAATCAGTATAAAGTAAATATTTGTTGACTTTTCTCATTGTTCTAAATATATATTTCAGATAGAACTAAACTTCAGGAAAATGATCAATGTGACAATGTGGAAACATTGGAAACTCTAACCTTCAGGAAGCTTTATTGAAATAGAGCCAAGCAGAACAGATGTTAATCTCTATGTTCTCACATGGCTGGTAAAATAACTAAAGAGGGATAAGCATTAAGGATTTGGAATGAATTCTGACTTCAGCTTCTTCACCAGTTTATGCTTCAATGAAATTCAAGTGGTGTAGTTAATTTCAAACCTGGATTTCAAGTAGCTTGGATACTGCAACAAAATTGTTCTCTTAATGACTATTTGGTCAAGATGCAAAACAAAAGCCTGTCACCTGATAATAAATCCTCCTTTCACCTGGCTTTCAATTTTTCACGTCTCAGAATTTTCCTTACCTCACTTGATGGTCCCTCTGCTTAAAGAAGACCAACCCAACCTCAGCACTATAACCTTCTACGGAAGATAGACACAAAATGCTGGAGTAACTCAGCGGGACAGGCAGCATATCTGGGAATGGGTGAGGTTTCAGGTCAAGACGCTTCATTAGACTGAGAGTCAGGGGAGAGGGAGATAAAGAGATAAGGAAGTGTAAGGTGGGAAAACAAGACATCAAAGGGGTTTGCGGAAAATGTAGAATAGAGCATTGTTAGCCTTCTTCTATTGCCTGTCTTTGCTTGCACTGCAGCCTTTGGCTTTGCATTATTATCATTTCCTAATATTACGGTTAGGAATTTACTGTTTTATTGATTATTATATATTTGTATGTATGCTATTGTAAAGGGCCTGTCCTACTAGCATCCGACTCCATGCGATGAGCGCGATCAAGCTAGAAGCGGGGGCCGCGCGGAGGTCGGGTGATCCCCTGTACAGGGACGTTCCCACCAGCATGCGCCTGCATGCGGCAAGAGCGACCAAACCGGCAGCGAGGGCCACACAGAGGTCGGGTGAGTGGCGTAACGCGGCGCAAAGTGAGGCGAACTTGGAGCGAAGTCTTAAAGGTAAGTTCGCCAGAACAGAGGGGGACACACAGAGAGGGGCACAGAGGCACACACACAGAGGGCCACGGAGCCACACACATAGAGGGTCACGGAGGCACCTACAGAGAGGGTCATGGAGGCACGATGTCGAGACGATGTGTAATGCGTCGAAGCGACTGCGAGCCGACAAGCCATTGCCGCGCGGAATTTTTGAACATAGTCAGCTTTTCGGTGCCCCGCGCGATGTCGGGACGAACTCTGCACAATTCCGCACGGCTCCGGCGATCGAAGTGGGACCGGCCCCGCGACACCAGACGGCTCAAGCAACCACCTTAGGTCGCGCTCATCGCACAGAGTTGCATGCTGGTGGGACAGGCCCTTAAGAATTTCATTGCTGGTACATGAGACAATTAAACACTCTTGGCTCTTGAGAATGATCGTCACTGTTCCTCTTAATGCCAAATATGTGAATCCAGAGACTTTTCCCTTTGCCTGCATTAAAAGCAAAGCCATTGCTTGCTCCTTGCAGCAGATAATGACCATCGTCAGCGAGGAGTACAATCAACTCTGTTTCAATATCATAACCTTTGTTCCGTTCCCTAATATCTACATCCTGGGGCACACCATTGAACTGAAGCTTAACTGGACCAGCCAGGTAAACATTATGGTTCCTGGGAATGCTGGAGACTGCATAACCTGCAGCCAGTGGCTCATCTCCCGAAGCTCCAAAACCTTTCTCGTGTTGTAAGTCATGAGCTGGAAGTGTGATGGAATTATCTCTGCTTGTCTGGTTCAGTGCAGCTCCAACGACACATAAGGAAATTGATGCCATACAGTCAATAAAATGCCACCAAATCCTTCCATCCTTAATATTTACCCCTTCCACCAGTGGTGGAACGTTACCATCAATAACATGAACTTAATGTACTTGCTGAGATTACTTCGACAACTCTCATATCTACCAGCAAAGCCAACTGGACGATGAAAAATTAGTGCCTTCAAGCTTCACTTGAAGTCACACACTATCCTGACCCAGAAATAAATCTGTATTTCTTACTGGCTCAACATCATGTAAACCCATATTTAACAGCATGTTCAAAAGACAATGTGCAGATAAATTAGAGCAACTTGGACAGGTCAATAAATACTGGCTTCCCCAGTGACGCTTACGTTGAACAAATGTATTTCCGTTCCTCTCGGATATGAAAATAGCAGACTTCCTTATTCTTAGCATCCTCTCAGAACCCAATCTATCTATTTCTATATACTTTTAAAACTGTGTGAACACCAAAGGCCGCCCCCCAACGGCTCCCCCTTGGTCTAGTATATTTTAAAATGCAAATTTAATTCAATTTTTATCTTCTTTATTTTCTATCTCACCCTCTTGTACAATTAATACTCCATGTAATGGGCATGGCTCTTCACCAAGATTTCCACCACAACTAAAATTAAAACTCGCATTGATGTACCATTTCTGAGTACCAATTCAATGTGAAAATGCACACATCCCGAATCAGGGACAGTTTCTTCCCAGATATTATCAGGCAACTGATTCATCCTACCACAACCAGAGAGCAGTCCTGAATGACTATCTACCTCCTTGGTCACCCTTGGACTATCTTTGATCAGACTTTGCTGGCTTTACTTTGCACTAAACGTAAATGGCTCGATTGTAATCATTTTTTGTTCCCGCTGGCTGGTTAGCACGCAACAAAAGCTTTTCACTGTACCTCAGTACATGCGACAATAAGCTAAACTGACTGAATTTAAAAAAAACAATTATCACCATACACAGAAAGAGATATCAGGGCAAAGATGGGGTAAAATAGTGATCTTTTAGCAACACATTTAAGAACATATAGGACAAGTCCGTGGCAAAGATTTGTAAATGGGATTCAGTTTGGAAAGTGTAAAATCGTTCATTTTGGCCAGAAAATAAAATAGAAGTGCATTATTTCAACAGCGACACGCTATAGAGTTGTAGAGGAATCTTGATGTCCACTGGATGATTTGCTGCCGAGCTAGTTAATGGAAAAAGTTTTGGGTTTGAAACGTTCCTGACTCGAGACGGCATCTATACATGTTCTCCAGAGACACTGCCTGACCTGCTGAGTTACTTTGGCACTTTGTGCCTTTAATTCACAAAGTTTATTGTTTATTTTCTGGGTGAATTAAATAATAAAGTAAGGAAGTTAGTTTCAATTATATGGGATATTGGTGAGATTAGATCTGGGGCACTGTGTACAGCATTGGTTTGCTGATTTAAGGAAGGTTATTAATGGATTGGAAGCAGTTCGTGGAAGATTTACAGGTTAATACTTGGAATGGGCAGTTTGCCTGATGAGAAAAGGCTAGTCAGGCGAGATTTTTATCAGCTGCAGTCTGAAAGAGTGAGAGCGGACTTGATTGAAATCTACAAAACCCTGAAATGTCTTCACAAGGAAGATGTGGGGATGATTTTTCCTGTTTTGGGAGAAACTAAAACGAGGGGGTCCAAATTTAAAATTGCAGCAATATCCTTTTAAGAAAGAGTGGAGACAAACCCCAAAGCTATTTTCAAGAAAAGTATGAAACAAAGAATTAATAATCCAATTGGTAATAAAAACAAACAACAGAAATCGACTTTCTCCTCTCCCACTCCTCCACTAAACACAATGTTTAAATAACATTTCTCCTCTTCCCCTACCCCTCTCCCTCCCTCCTTACAACTATGTAACAAATCTCTCTGTTGACGGGCAGTTTATGTAAATGAGATCCCATTGTGATGTTATACGCTGCTAACTGCCAGTGGAACAGTGGTGAGGGGCAGTTTATGTAAATTAGATCCCATTGTGACCTCATGGCTGCTAATTTCCACTGCAGATGAAAGATTTTTTTCAAAGTGGGGTTTTGTAAAATTAGAAATGTGAATTACTTGTAAAATATAACATCAATCTAAATGAAATTTGATACACAAGACCACAGGACAATGGTTAGTAAAGTGGTCCAAAAGTTGTAGTGCTATCGTGTACCGTTTTGACGTAATACAGGACATGACTCGCAGACACACACGCACGCACACTCGCAAACAAACAAGATGAGAGTTTTAGTCTTCTTCTTATCTAATCCACACACAAGATTAGAAGTTGTTCAGCCAGAGCTGGACACATTTCTCAGCATCTGTATGCAATGGTGTCTGTTTTGCGCTTCTTGGGCGTGGTGGTGGAAAAATTATGGAAACAGGCGGCGATGTGAACGCTCTTTCCTTGACCTCAGAGATTTAATAATATACTAGACCAAGTGGGACCCATTGGGCCCCGTATTCCCAACACAATATTCCACCACTCACCCACTCCTCCAATGCAACCTGTTTCCAACCCTCACCCGTTCCCCCAACACAACCCGTTGCCCGAATGCAATATTCCACCACTCACCCATAGCCCCCAACTGCGCAGGCACAGCTCATTTCCCCTCATCCCTCACCTCTCCCGCCCCCTCCTCTTCTTTCGCCTCTCCTCCTCCCCCACTCCACTCACTCCCTCACCTCTCCCTCCCTCTCCTTCCCCTACCCTCAGTCACTCCCTCCCTCCATAACCCCTCTCCCCTCCCTACTCCCTCCTCTCCCTCTATCTGTTTAAATAACATTAAACAACAATCTTTTCCTCGTACCCTCGCCCACTGCTGTCTTAAAAGAAAAATGTATATGAGATCCCATTGCTATGTCATTGTTGGGTGGAGCACTGCTGACAGGCAGTTTATGTAAATGAGATCTCATTGTGACATCATAGCTGTAACTGACACTGCAACATCAAGTGATTTTTCTCAAAGTGGGGTTTTGTCAAGTTGGAAATGCCAATAACTTGTGAAATATACCATCAATCTGAACGAAACTTGATACACCATACACAAAATCAATGGTGAGTAAGATATGCCAAAAATTGTAGGGGGTTTAGGGGAGGGAGTGGGGTGGAGGAAGGGTGGGGGAGGGGGGGAGGAGGATGGAGAGAGAGAGAGAGAGGAGAGAGAGAGAGAGGAGGGGGAGAGAGGGAGAGAGAGAGAGAGAGAGAGAGAGGAGGGGAGAGAGAGAGGAGGGGGAGAGAGCAATGAGGGGGTGAGAGAGGGGGAGAGAGAGAGGGAGGAGAGAGAGAGGAGGAGGGGGTAGAGAGAGGGAGGAGGGGGAGAAAAAAGAGATGAGGGGGGAGAGAGAGAGAGAGGGGGGAGAGAGAGGGGGAGACAGAGAGAGAAGAGGTGGGAACGAGAGAGGGGAGGGGGTAGAGAGAGGGGGAGAGAGAGAGGGAGAGAGAGAGAGAGAGAGAGAGAGAGAGAGAGAGAGGAGGGAGGAGCGAGAGAGAGGAGGGGAGATAGAGTTTGGAAGAGAGAGGGGAGGGGGAGAGCAGAGAGAGAGAGGAGGGGGAGAGAGAGAAGGGAAGAGAGAGGAGGGGGAGAGATAGAGAGAGGGGTGGGGAGAGAGAGAGGAGGGGAGTGGGATGGCATGTGGCGTCACACACACTAACCACCCCCACACACACTAACTACCCCTTCCACACACTAACTACCCCCCCCCCCCCACACGCACGCTAACTAACCCCCTTGATATTATATTTTTGCTCCTTTTACCCCATAACCGACCTAACCACTGATGCATAGCCCCCAACAGGCGCATCTAGAGATGGGGGGGGGGGGGTAGAGAGTGAGGGCAGAGAGAGAAGGTGGAGAGATAAAGAGAGAGGGGCAGAGACAGAGAGGAGAGGATGGTGGAGGGGAGGAGGAGAGGGAGGGTCAGTGAAGGGGGAGAGAGAGGTGGGAGGAGAGAGAGAGAGAGAGAGGGGGCTGAGAGGGGGGAGGGTGAGAGGGGGGAAGGGAGGGGGAGGAGAGAGGGAGGAGGGGAGGGGGAGACGGGGGAAGATGGGGGAAGGGAGGAGGAGGGGGAGGGGAGGGGATGGAGGGAAGGGGGTAACAGTCGCCGCCGCCATGTTCTATGATCGGGTGGGGGAAACGGAGAGGGTTCAGAAGCAAGCCGGTGGCCTCTGGTGAGCGAGCGGTTGTGAGCAAGCAGGCAGCTGCGAGCGAGTTGCGGTGACCTCCGGTTCTGCAGAACACTCATTCTTTCTGCATGTTTTGAATAACGGAGGGGGGTGGCTCGTAGAAAACTGCACATGCACGTTGATAGCAGCTGCATTAATGCAGAGCAGTGGGGGGGCAGGGCCAGGAGCCAGGTAAGTCTCGATTGGTAGGCATGTGGGCATTGTGATGTCAGCAGCTGGCAAGCCCCGATTATTTTTTTTAAAGTGAATTTTGTGAACAACTTTCTTCAACAACTGGAGAAATAATTGACTAAATTTAGAGAGGAGTGGATTTCCCAAATCATAAGTTAAATCCCAACCGAAATATGTAAAAATCTCTCGTCTGGTTTTCAAGTAGATACGTTTGAAAGGCAAAATCTCATACACACACACACAGAGTTTTAAAAGTATCTAGGTAGAAGATATATATATGGAAAAACTGTTCATCTGTAAACTGGGTTCAGCACTTTAAAAGGACCTGATCTAATTAAATATATGAAAGTTATTTCACTCCCCTTGTTCTAGGAAAATTGTTAATTTCATTTAATCAAAATATGTGTTTCAAAATCAAAATGTGTGATAGAGTTTCTGATCTGAATAAACTTGGTTTCTCCATTTCTCCCTTTAATAATTAGTAGACTGATTGGGACCCGTACAATCCATTTGCTTTCACTTCAGGTGAGGTCAAGCAAAACAAAGGCAAAGCAAAAGCAAAAGCAGAGGGCAGGCCAAACAATTTATTTCATTAAGGGCTAACACATCATTTATTGCAAGCACATTAAGGGTTAACAAATCGTCATTCATTGCAAGCACATTGCTGGCTAACAAATCATTAATTGCAAGCAAATTGCTGGCTAACAAATCATTTATTGCAAGCACATAAAGGGTTAACCACATAAAGCACATAACCACATAAAGTACATATACAAATAGCCACACAAACCACATATCCACATAAAGCACATAAGGGGTAGACTCACAGTTCAGTAGACTCACAGCAGAATCACAGTTGTGGCCTCTCCCTCGCGATCATCTAGAGTGATTGAGTCACGTCCAGGCATCTGGGGTTTTATAGTCCTTCCCCCCCCCCCTCCCCCCCGGAAGGGGCATTACCTTCATCATGGTGATTGACAGGCGAGAGGACCAATCAGCTGATCTCAAGATTATTAAAACATTCATAACTTTTTTATTTTTAATTGATAGGAAAAATCCTCTGAGCTGCCTCAGCGGAGGAGGACTGTGAGTAAGATGGCTTAAATCATAGCGATATATTGTAGCGTTTTAACTAAAATCAATATACAGTGCAGACAGGAAGTGGACAAGATGAGACTTTTAGTTATATAGATATTCAATTGGGTGAATACATCTCATCAGTGTGACATTGTGCATTGCGGTGTGCTTCTAAGATGATTCATATAAAGAGTTAAAAAAAACCTTCAGTGATATTAGCATGAGAAGAGGTTTGGAAAGCTCCCCCTGGTAACTGCTGAAGTGTAAAGCGATGTATCTAGTCTGGGTGTGCTCAGAGCAATCCTCAAATGGATACGAGATCGCAGGCAGAAAATCCATCAATCTAAGCTGCCAGACACAAATGAGGTTAATATATCTACAGAGGAAAAGTCAATGCAAATCCCGAACCGCAGCAAGAAAGAAGAACTGATGCGGAGGCATTGCCTGTGGACAAATCTCATTACGAAATAATGTCAGCTGTAAATACCAGTGGAAAAGATTGACTGTCGCTAAGCTAGGTCCATTTCCATGATGATTGAGTACTTTTAATCTACATTCTAGTCGTGCCTGCATTTTTATGCTGAGAGGGGCTTTGTAAAAGGGTCAGCATTTTTTTAAATTAATTTGTCTCTGAGACTAATTTACAGCCTATTTCCGAGACATAATGTAATACACAGGTCAAAGCCAAGAGATTTTGCTCACTGCATGTTAAGTGGCTGAATTGTAACACTTTCTCTGGCAAGGAACAATATTTCAAGTTTTATTAAGTTGGAAGGAAAGTGTTGCAGAAATGCCTCTGCAACTCAACCACAAATGCAAACTATTTTGCTTCATTTAAAAGCATCAGATGTGAAGAAACACACGTCTTCAATGTCAAATGTTTTTATTGCATTTTAACATCATCAATGTATTGACCATCGCTTGACCTCTTTAACCTGGTTCAGCTCAATTACCAAGACACACAGAGGTTTCCACGACACGTCTGTAGATTCTAGCATAATTGTATTCAATACATTGCAGAACCACATGATGATGGATGCGACATCTTCCTTGAAACATTCAGTATTTCAATGTGTTAATCGGGTTACAAACTTTATTCCTTCATCAAACTTCTCTGACTCAATATTTATGCTGTGATTCATCAGAGTATAAATAGAAAACACCAGCAATATTGCATTCGCGTTTTAAACGCATTTTAACAAGGTTTATTAAAACAGACATTGTTATGCAAAGGCTGATTGTCAATCTCTTGTTTCCATAGGGAGAACGACTGGCCAGAAGTTCTTGATTTTATATATAGTTTTACTTATTTGGTCGCAAGTCATGTCACCATTTACGGCCCATTTCTGCTTGCAGTTAAGACTCAACCCCCACACTGTTGGGGCAAGACTGACATAAAGGTCAGACTAGAAAAGATTGAAGAATTCCTTTCATGGCAGGCATTAATGAAGCAACAATTTTTTACAACTAAATGGCAGTTTCATGGTTGATGCTACTGACTTTAACTTATTTGTTTAATAACTTTGTTATTAATTATTTGGTCAATAGCTGCGGTGGCACAGCAGTAGAGTTGTTGCCTTACAGTGCTTGCAGCACCAGCGACGCGGGTTCGATTCCGACTAGGAGTGCTGTCTGTATGGAGTTTGTACGTTCTCCCCGTGACCACATGGGTTTTCTCCGAGATCTTCGGTTTCCTCCCACATTCCAAAGATGTGCAGGTTTGTCGGTTAATTGCCTTGGTATAAATGTAAATTGCCCCTAGTGCGAGTAGAATAGTGTTAGTGTGCGGGGATCGCCGGTCGGCGCCGATAGGTGGGTGGAAAATCATGAATTGCCATATTAGGAATCGAAATTGTGTCTGCGGATCGAGGGTACTGGTTTTGGTATTGGGTTATTATTGTCATGTGTATCGAGGTCGAGTGAAAAAAAGTTTTTTGCCGTGCCATCTATTCAAGTCATACTGGACACGAGTACAATCAAACCATATACAAACACAGCAAGTAGAGCAAAAGAGATAAGTACACAGATCGGAGAATATATCGTTACAGTTACAGAGAAAGTGCAGATTGATGTAAAGTACAATGGCCGCAACGAGATAGATTGGGGGATCAGGACTCGCCCTTAGTTTAGATGAAGCCCATTAAATAGTCTGTTGACAGCAGGGACAGCTGTTCCTGAGAATTCAGTGATCTGGTATTCTGGCTGTTAGTCCAGTAACTTAATCACTACACCACTGTCCCCTTTATATCAAATATTTTGTACAGACAAAATATCAGATGCAATGACTCATAATTCATCTCTGTGGGTTTATGGGAGACAGTGCCAGATATCCACCGTCATTTGTGTGTGATCAGGTCTGTCATTTCTTCATCTTGAATGGTCTGACTTTAATTTTGAAAGTTTGTTCCTTTGTTCGAGATGTCTCCAAAGCAGAAACCAATTTCCCTGCTTTTACCTCACTGAATCCTTTCAGTACTTCACTTACATAATTCTATCAACCTTCTAAACAAAAGAGAATACAAGACACATGGAGGTTCCTCTGTTCATAATTTAACCTTGTAAAACACAATGTAATTGAAATGAAAATGCCTGAAGGCATAGTAAAATAAGAAGGCCATTCAGTCCTGGGAACCAGGTCCACGTTCTGAACGAGATTTTAATGTTAATCAGGAGTTATTCGAGTAGCAGTGTACAGTTGGACTCGTTTCCTTAGCATTGCATTGAACTGGATGTGGGTGAAATGATGGATTTGAGATTCACTGGCCATTAATTGCATGAAACTAGATCTACCCAGGCTGAAAGAAACTTTAGTTCCTCACCAGTACCTCCAACATAGCTGAGTTAACCCACATCATAAATATCACCGGCAATTTGTCATAGACCAGCCACATTGATGCTATGGCCGAGAAAACATACCCATGACTCCACTTCCTTAGAAGGCTTAGGAAATTTGGCATGTTCTCACCAATCCCCACCAACTTCTACAGATGTGCCGAAGACGACAACATCGGAATGCATCACAGTCTGGTTTTGGAGCACCTCCATCCAAGACTGCAAGACATTGCAGAGTTTGGAATGTAGCCCAGACCATGACACAAGCCAGCCTCCCCTTCCATTGACTCCATCTACACTTCATGCTGCTTCGGCAAGGACACCAGCACAATCAAGGACCAGTCTCACCCTGGTCACTCCGTGTTCTCCCCTTGCCAATTAACCCACAAACCTGCACATCTTTGAAATTAATGTTAATATTAATGTTCCTTTTGGTCTCCAGGCAATGAAACAAGCTCTTGATGACAAAGCAAAATCTTGTGGGTTAGCCATGGAACATAATGAGTTCACACCTTGTGCACCTGTCAGAATCATGGGTAGTAGATGTTCAGGCTTCTCAGGTGTGATGAGATGGATATGATTAAAGTTAGTCGGTAACTGTAAACAGCAAGATTATAAAAAAGCAGGAACAACAAGTTGTTTAAGGAGGAACTGTAGATGCTGGAAAATCGAAGGTAGACAAAAGTGCTGGAGAAACCCAGCGGGTGCGGCAGCATCTATGGAGCGAAAGAAATAGGCAAAGTTTCGGGCCGAAACCCTTCTTCAGACAAGAAGTTAATCTGTTTTTGCAACTTTAGTCAATAGAAAAACGTTGGCCAAACTGTGTTCGCCTAAATAGCCAGAACAGATTAATTTGCCTATCGTTTTGATATTTCAACTAAGGACGGCACTTTTAACACAGCTGCATCAGCTGACATTATGCTCGAATTATTTGAATTGCCACACCTTTTACTCAGAACGTAGAAGGTTACCAGATGAACACAAATGACATTAATCATAATGAACTGACCTGCAAAAACATATTCACTGCAGATGTGAACAGTTCCTTGTGTCTTTCCCATATCCTTGTTCTGCAACATAAAATTGAATAATGACAGTCTTAATAATACTGCAAATGTTATTGATCTAATGGGATGGAATTACTGCTCATTATAACTTTTTCATTGATTTATTTATTTATACTGTGCATATTATTACACATTACTAGTTTCAAAACTTCAATCCCACTCTTTATGGAAACTATTAACATGACTGACTGGATCTCACTCCCTATGTTCTTTTGAATTACTTATTTTAAACTGTACACAATTGGCGTTAATATTTTATTGCTACAAGGGTTACCGAATGGTTTATCATAAGCAGTTTAGAAATAGGTAAATCTAATTAGAAACATAGAAACATAGAAATTAGGTGCAGGAGTAGGCCATTCGGCCCTTCGAGCCTGCGCCGCCATTCAATATGATCATGGCTGATCATCCAACTCAGTATCCCGTACCTGCCTTCTCTCCATACCCTCTGATCCCCTTAGCCACAAGGGCCACATCTAACTCCCTCTTAAATATAGCCAATGAACTGGCCTCAACTACCCTCTGTAGCAGAGAGTTCCAGAGACCCACCACTCTCTGTGTGAAAAAAGTCCTTCTCATCTCGGTCCTAAAGGATTTCCCCCTTATCCTTATGCTGTGACCCCTTGTCCTGGACTTCCCCATCATCGGGAACAATCTTCCTGCATCTAGCCTGTCCAACCCCTTAAGAATTTTGTAAGTTTCTATAAGATCCCCTCACAATCTCCTAAATTCTAGAGAGTATAAACTGAGTCTGTCCAGTCTTTCTTCATAAGACAGTCCTGACATCCCAGGAATCAATCTGGTGAACCTTCTCTGCACTCCATCTATGGCAATAATGTCCTTCAAATTCAAATTAGAGAGCAAATTTAATGGTAAATAGGCAATGGGTAATAACTGGTGAAAGGTAAATTCAGGATCGATGTACGAAAATGATTTTGTACTCAAGGAACGATCAACTGGGCGCAATAGAGCTGTTTGAGCTGCTGCCTCACAGCACCAGAGACCCGGGTTTGATCCTGTCCTCATGTGCTGTCCATATGGAGTTTGCATGTTCTACCTGAGACAGCGTGGGTTTCTCGTGCGTGCTCCAGTTTCCTCCCACATTCCAAAGACCTGTGGGTTAGTAAGTTAATTGGGCTCTGTGAGCAGTGTCAAGGGATTGGATGAGAAAGTGAGATAACAAAGAACTAGTGTGAACGAGCGATCGATGGTCAGCATAGACACAGTGTGCTGAAGTGCCTGTTTCAATGCTGTACCTTTTAATTCAATCCAATTCAATTTCATTCGATTCAATTCAATTACTTTCTCAAACACATTAAATCTTTTGTGACAACATAAAATGATGACTAGGATTAAAAATCATAAATTTTATGTACAATTACGAAAGCAATGGAGAAACAGAGTTTGGAGATTCAAATATTTAAAGGTGACAGAGCAAAGCATGAACTGGGAGTGGAAATTTGTCCTGGTTATTTGAGCTAATTTGCAATAATGCAGGTGGACTGGATCATTTGGGTCAATTTGTCACATTGCAGGTGCACTTCACATTGTATTCTGCTGAGGCAATGTTCTGGGTTCACAGTGAATTGGAATCATAGAGTCATATAGTACAGTAACTACCCCGTCAGTCCACCATGACATGCCAACTGTCTATACTGATCCCAATTAACCAACACTTGGTCTGTGATCTACTGTGCCTTGGTGATTCAGGTGTCCTTCCCAATTTTTGGTAAATGTGGTGAGAGTAGCAGCCTCCACCCCCTCCTCTGGCAATGTTTCCCAGATAGGACTTGTTATGATCTGGTGTGTGCTGTGGCTGAGAAATTAATGGATCAGATTTAATCACGACTTTCAGATATGAACTGGTCTTTCTGACTTTTTAACATCCTTGCTGGGTGATGTTAAATTCAATAATGATACTCTAAATAATACTGTAATTATTTCTACTTTAATATTATAATTAAATTATGCATTAATAGTGCACACATGATTGCATTCAACATTTCACCCATCTCTTCAATTAAACAGTAATAAATATGATTGTTAGAACTACATAACAGTTGATATTTCAAATGCGTTATTTTGAAGTATACGAAATTGACAACATTCTTTCAATGCAATGGGTTAAACACATGAAATGTTAAGAAAAATTGTATCAGTACTCAATCGGAAATAAATTGCAAAGCTGTGGGAAAAATAAGTTGGATATTTCTATCAAAAAGCCAACATGGACAAGTTTGGCAAAATGGCTTCCTTCTGTACTGTATTAATCTATAACCTTGGTACATATAAACTATAATTTCATAATAATTAAGCATCATTGGGTATGGATGCTACATAAAGGCTATTTATTATGGTAATATAAAACTGAATACTTAATTTATCCATATAGCACCATTATTATCGATATTCATTGAAAAGCAAACTTATTATCCATTTTATCAGTGAGGTACATCTTTGTTTTGGCCTGCACTTTCGCTACGACCTTGATCCTCTTTACCATGCATGTGCACATCAGCGTGAAACAACAGTGGATATGTATTAATGTGGCTGGTTAGGAGAGGGTTAAGCTACCCTCCTCCATAGCTCGAAGGAGACTGTGTTCTGATCCAAGCTGTATCTGATTTCCGAGGGTTTAAACTTACAGCTGGCCTGATTCCATTTGCACACCAGACGTTATTAAATTACCAACCTGACAAAAAAAAAACACTGAGGTTTATCTTCCCCACAGAAATTGGCAAGAGGGACCTATCAGGTGTTGAAACACGTGGACGCAAATCTCCTGCTGTGCAGCTGAAGTTAACTCATGAGATACAAGGCAGCAGCAGAGTAACAGGGAAAGAGGGCACAGGTTCATATTTCAAAGCGGAAAGAGGATAGACCTTTGGTCACCTTATTTCATCTATGACTAAATGACCAAAACACTTTCGTTTGAATCAGAAAGATCTGGGTTTGTTCCATTTCTGACACTAGAACACACAAAATGAGAGGATGCTGCACTGCGCTGTATTTCAAATGAGATATTAAAGGAAGCCCGATCTGTTGCCTCAGGCGGATGTGCACACCAGTATGAACCAAGAATAAGAATGTTTTAACAAATTCTGTATTGGAGAGAGTTAAGCAGTACCAAATACTACCATGACACTACTTAAAGGAAGAGAGTCACAGTTGTTCTCACTAGTGAATTTTTGATCGACAAAATATGTGTGAGTTTGCATATGGTTCCTTGCTTTTGGTGTCTATGGCGGATCGTTGTTCTATAAGCTGCTTAGGGTGAATAAGGGTCTGACCGTCCAATTTGGTTAATAAATTCTATTTATTTTTAACTGTAGTCATCTTTTTGTAATACTAAACATTTAAAAATCTTGTTTTTCTTTTTTTGGAGGTCCTGGTACAAAAAAGCACTGATTTTGATCAACATTTATGTTTTGATCAGTATTTCTGAATTGGATCATCTGGTCATTATCCCAGTGGTTGCTTCATGCAAATTAGCTGCCATGTTTCCTGCATTATGACAGAAACTATAAAGTATTTTGTGAGCCATTGGTTTGTCCTGAAAGATAAATGAAAGACACAATAAGACATTTCTGACACTGCGATGAGCTACAGGATGGGAGATCCAGGGATGGTGACAGAGACCAGGACTCTTGGCTTATTCAGAGGTAGCTGAATGGCAACATCCATGCATAACTCTGGAATGTGTGAATTGATTTAGATTCTGCATGCAAAAATATCCTGCAACTAATGTTCAGTCATATTGGCAGTAAATTCTCGTTGGGAGTCCTTCTTAAGTGCATAAGACGTTGGAACAGAATTAGGCTATAGGCCCATCGGGTCTACTCTGCCATTCAATCATGGCTGATCTATCTCCCTCTCAACCCCATTCTCCTGCCTTCTCCCCATAACCCTGGACACTCTTACTAATTAAGAATCTGTCAATCTCTGTCTTAAAAATACCCAACGATATGACCTGCACAGCTGTCTGTGGCAATGAATTCCACAGATTCACCACCCTCTAAAGAAATTCATCTCCTTTCTAAAGCTACAATACGTCCTTATATTCTGAGTCTTTGATTAAGGTGTCACAAGGGAGTACAGTTTATAAAATAAATTGCATAATTGTTACAGTCTCAGCTATACAGACAACTGAACATAGACCCAAAATGCTGGAGAAACTCAACGAGACAAGCAGCATCTCTGGCGAGAAGGAAAGGGTGACGTTTTGGGTCGAGACCTTTCTTCTCGACCTGAAATGTTGGCCATTCCATTTCTCCAGAGATGCTGCTTGTCTCGCTGAGTTACTCCAGCATATTGGGTCTATCTTTGTTGTAAACCAGCATCTGCAGTTCCTTCTTTCACAGCCAACTGAACATGATAGCTGCACCCTTTGGTTTACCTCAATGTCTCCAAAAATAGGCAGTCCACATTTAGTTAGGCGCTTGAGCAGGCATGACAAAGGAGGATATAAATCTAATGCGGGCAAATGAGATGAGTAAAGATGGCATAAAAATGTCAGTGTGGGAGTGGTGGGTTGAAGAGACCATTTCTGTGCTGCACGACTTCATACAATTCATATTTTTAATATTTGCAATCAATGAACAAAGTAAATATAGTGTTCAGTAGCATGTGAAATATAGTTCATTGGACAAGTGCAATATGTACAATGCCCACGTGGCATATCAGGCTTTACACAAAGGTTCAGACCAGATCATCTTACTGACATAGGCTGTACTTAGTGAAGTGGCAAATGGCTTCAGACTGGTTGGATGCAGAATTAAAAATGCATTGCAGACACAAGGGACTGCAGGTGCTGGAATCTTGCATAGAACACGAAGTGCTGGAGTAACACAGCGATTCAGGCAGCAACTCTGGTGGACACGGATAGGTGATGTTTCAGACCCAAAACATCACCTATCCATGTTCTCCAGAGATGCTACCTGACCGTTCTATTTTTTTCATTTGCGTTCTATTAAAAAATGGATTATTGCTCCTCACTGTCACAGGGCTGTTGCTGGGGAAGCATAGAGTTGCAAAGTTCTTCAAAAGATACAAACATTTCAATCGCGACTTTCAGGGTTCAGGTAACATTATATTTTAAAAATGTGCTGGTAGCCTTGAAAATATTCGCAGGCACAGGGCCCGCCATCATTTTTGGAGGAAATTAGAGGCTTCTCACCACCAGATGGCAGCATTAGGCCATGATCTCACTGAGACAGCCAACAGTCCAGTGCAACTAAGATAGACACAAAATGCTGGAGTAAATCAGCGGGTCAGACAGTATCTCTGGTGAAAAGGAATAGATGACGTTTTGGGTCAAGACCCTTTTTCAGACTGAAGGGTCTCGACTGGAAACATCAACTATTCCTTTTCTCCAGAGATGCTGCCTGACCCACTGAGTTGCTCCAGCATTTTGTGCCTATCTTCGGTGTAAACTAGCAGTTCCTTCTTACGCAGTCCATTGAAACTGAGCAAAGCCCTGTGGCAACCTGACAAGGGCTGCTCTGCTTCCATGTCAATGTACAATGTCATATAGAAAGCCACTTGAGCTTTTTTTTTTTTTTTTTATGTCTTTATTTATTAGCGGTACTGTAAGTTACATCAGTGTACATCCCTTGTGTTGTATTACAGTCATTGAACCCCTTCATTTTTATTTTTATTTTAAGGCTTTAGAAAAGAGAGAATAGAGAGAAAAATAGCAGCGTAGAAAGTAGAAAAGTGAAAAAGAGATGTCAAAGTGCCAAAGCGTGACAGAGGGAAAGGAAACCCGTGAAGAGTTAGAAACGGGAATTAAAAGATAGACCCTGGAGAGGAAAGAAAAAGAAAGAGGGAAAAATAGAGAAAGAAAAAAGAAAAGCCAGTTACTTTATTATAAGCATCTCGCCAAAGCAATCTACCAACTCGACAATTTTTCTTCCCCCCTTACCAAGACCCGACACCGGTACTTTTTTGAGGTATTCTTGCACCTTATCCTTGTAATAGATTTATAAATGCAGACCACGTCTTATAGAAACAGTCTGATTTTCCTGCTAGTCGGAGTCTCGTATCTTCCAAGTGTAGTGTTTCGAACATAGATGAAATCCACATATTGACTGTGGGTACCGGAGAATTTTTCCAGAATTTTTCCAGTTTTTTTTCCAGTTATTATCCAGTTTTTTTTCCAGCCACATTCAAATAGAGTCTTTTGAAACGCGTTTAAATCAGGGCAGTCTTCTGATATCCCAAAGATTATCCAGTTTGCTTCTGGGGTCAGTTTTATTTTAAATATATTTGTGAAAATTTCAAAAAATTCCGTCCAAAATGTTTGAATTTTTGTACAAAAGACAAATGAGTGTGCTATATTAGCTTCTTGACATTGACATTTATCACATAAAGGAGAGATGGTGGGAAAAAGTTTACTTATTTTAGTTTTTGAATAGTATATTCTGTGTAAGATTTTAAATTGTACCAGACCAAGTGCAGACCCGTTGGGACTGTTCCCCCAACGTGCGGTTGCAGGGGGGTGGGGCGGGGGGAGGTGGCGGTGGAGGGGAGGGTGTGGAGGGGGTTTAGGGGAGGGAGGTTGGGGGAGGGCAGGGGGTTGGGAGAGAGAGAGAGAGCGTGGGGGGGGGGAGAGAGAGAGAGAGAGAGAGAGAGCGTGGGGGGGAGAGAGAGAGGGAGAGAGAGAGAGAGAGAGAGAGAGAGAGAGCATGGGGGGAAAGCGAAGCGGCTTCTGACTTGGGGAAACCCACAGCTGCAATGAGCACACAGGGCTTCACGAGCTGCACTACCAATCATGAGAAGCTTCAGCACGTGATCCAATAGCGGAATAGAGCTATAGAATATTTCTTCTGCAGAACATATGAGTAGATTCAGCGCGTGAGCAATCGCTGCCTCGAGATCTGTAGAACAAAGAAGCTATAGCGCAATGGAGCTGTAGAACGTTTGTTCTGCAGAACTTTCTCGATCTTTCTGCGCCTTTAATCCGTGATGGGGGGGCGGGGCCTGGAGGCAGGTGGGCGTGGATTGGTGGCCATGTGGGCATTGTGACGTCAGCAACTGGCAAGTGCCGTTTATATTTTAAAATTTTAGTTTTGTGATTTCAAAATCTGGGGAAATAATTGACCAAGGAATGGATTTCTGAACTCATAAGTTAAATCCCTACGCGTTTTTTGCGTCTGTTTTTCGAGGGGGGGGAGCGGGGTGGCATGCCGCATCTCACGCACACTAACCACCCCCACACACACACACTAACTACCCCCCTTGATATTATATTAATATTACTCATTTGTTCATTTTACCCCATAACCGCCCTATCCACTGACGCATAGCCCCCACCTCGCAGGCGCGTCCAGAGAGAGAGGGGGGGGCGTAGAGAGTGAGGGCAGAGAGAGAATGGGGAGAGACAGAGACAGAAGGGCAGGAGACAGAGGGAGAGGAGGGAGAGGGGGAGGAGGGGAGAGAGAGAGATGGAGAGAGAGGGGAGGGGGTGGGTAGGGAGGGGGAGAGGTGGGGGGAAGGGAGGGAAGGGAGGAAGGGGTGGATGGGTGTGAAGGGGATACGTTACACACACACACACACAACGTGTGGTTGGGGTGGGGGGGGGTGGCATGCGGCGACACACACGCTAACTACCCCCCATGATATTATATTAATATTATTAATTTGCTCCTTTTACCCCATAACCGCCCTATCCACTGACGCATAGCCCCCAAGTCGCAGGCGCGTCTAGAGAGGGAGGGGGGGTAGCGAGAGAGCAGAGAGAGAATGGGGACAGAGAGAAAGGGGCAGACAGAAGGGCAAGAGACAGAGTGAGAGGGGGTGGAGGGGAGGAGGAGAGGGAGGGTGAGTGATGGGGGAAGGGTGGGGGATGATAGGTGAGAGATGGGCGGAGAGAGAGACAGGAGGAGAGAGAGGGGGAGAGAGAGGGGAGCTGAGAGGGGGGAAGGGAGAGGGGGAGAAGGGAGGGGGGAAGGATGGGGGGATGGGAGGGGGAAGGAGGGTGTGGAGGGGGATTGGGTTGACGTAACTCGGCCTCGCAACGTCCGCAGCCGTTGATAACAGCCAGCTTTACTCAACAGCCTTTTAAAGTCGCTAAGGCACGGCGCGTTCGCCCAGCAGCGAGCATTGACAGCAAAGGAGCACCGGCTTCTGACTCTGTGGAAACCCACAGCTGGAATGAGCGCGCAGGGGATGGGAGGGGCGCGTAGGCAGGCGGGGCTTCGCGAGCTGCGCCGGCTGTGAGGAGAAAATTCAGCGTGTGAGGAGTTGCTGCCCCGAGATCTGAAGAACAAAGAAGCTATAGCGGAATGCAGCTGTAGAATCTTTGATCTGGAGAACGTTCTCGATCTTTCTGTGCCTTTAATCCACAGCGGGGGAGGGGGGGGGGGGGGCTGGGACGCATGCACTCTTTAATATTTATAACGCAAAGTTGAATGAGAAACAATTCAATTAAAAACAAATAAAGAAATTAACAATTAAATTCAATCAAATGTTAATGAAAAAAAAAAATATTTTAAATGAAATGCACTTTTTAAGAATTATAAATTAATGGAGACAGAAAGATAAATTGTCTCAAAATGACGTCTTACTGCCAAACAAACGACTAAAAAATTAAAATGAGCTGTCTATGACAATTAACTATGGAAGCAGATTCTTATCTGGAGACAAATGGAAATCCGGACTTTGCTCTTCACAAACCAAGTCAGAATGACGGTTGGTGAAGAATTCGAAAAACAGCTGAGCGTTCAGATGCTGCACGCGTCTCACGCATTAAAGCTGTTGGGGGGGGGGGGGGGGAGGGCGCGTGTCGTCACACACAGCGGGTCCTTTGTAAGTTCGTCTGGAGTTCGGGGGAGGGGCGTGTGACGTCACGCACACTAAGCGTGCCCGCCCCCAGAGTCACACACACTAAGCGAGGAAGGGGGAGAGAAGTGGAAGAGTAGGGAGGGGTAGGGGAAGGAGGGATGGGGTGGGAGGAGGATGGGGGGAAGGGTGGGGGAGGAGAGCAGGATGAGAGAGGTGTGGGGGACGGGGGAGGGATGGGGAGGAGGGAGATGGGGTAGGGGAGGGAGGGGGAAGAGTGTGGAGGGAGGGGGAGAGGGGTGGGGGGAGAGAGGGGAAAGAGTGGGGTGGTAGTGAGGGAGGGGGAGGGGTAGGGGCAGTCCATCTATTCCCCACTCCCTATCACCCCCAATCCTCTTTCTCTATTCCCACACACATGATCAAGTGCTTCCACACAGGCTGCTGGGGCTGGGGCTGGGGCAAAGGCAAATGTAAATGAGATCCATTCCGATTGGCCATCTGTGAGGGACGGCATTGTGACATCACACAATGGAACGTGCTGGAACATCAGGCGGGGGAGGGGGGGGCTGGGGCTGAGGCTGGGGCAAAGGTAGATGTAAATGAGATCTGTTCCGATTGGACATCTGTCAGCATTGGGCATTGTGACATCACACGATGGAATGTTTACCAACATTCTATGGGTGAGAGCAGTTTGATTTTTGAAAAAGTGTGGGGGGGGGGGGGAAGGATTTTATTAAAAATGGTGTACGTAACGACGTCTAAACATAACGAGGAGTGCCTTTGGTAACGGGCAAGCGTAACGTCTGGCCGAGTGGGAAAAAATGGTGGCGTCCGAGGGTCCGGTCTTGGCGGAGCGCGAAATCAAAGGGCGGAGACACAGCAGACGGATGTCGGCAGACACACACACAGTTTTAATATATATATATGATATGATTAAGGTGTGTCTTACATTAATTGAGCATTTATGCACATTTAATAAATATTCTTCCCACCTTTCTTTGGGAATTTTTATACTTAATTCTTTTTCCCAGTCTCTCCTGATACCATCTGTTGTTGGTATTTCTGCATTTAGAATACTATTATATATATATGATATTAGGTTACACAAAAAGCTGGAGAAACTCAGCGGGTGCAGCAGCATCTAATGAGCGAAGGAGATAGGCGACGTTTCGGGTCGAGACCCTTCTTCAGACTGGTCAGGGATCAGGGAAACGAGAGACATAGACGGTGATGTGGAGAGATAAAGAACAATGAATGAAAGATATGCAAAAAAGTATCGAAGATAAAGTAAACAGGCCATTGTAAGCTGTTCGTAGTGTGAAAATGAGAAGCTAGTGCGACTTGGGTGGGGGAGAGATAGAGAGAGAAGGAATTCCAGGGCCCGAGGGCTGAGGGAGAGGTGGGAAGGGGAGGAGGCAGCCAGTGTTAACAGAATTGAGAAAATTCAATGTTTAAGCCCAGAGGATGCAGACTCCCCAAGCGGAATATAAGGTGCTGTTCCTCCAACTTGCGGTGTTGCTCACTCTGGCCGTGGAGGAGGCCCAGGACCGAGAGGTCGGATACGGAATGGGAGGGGGAGTTGAAGTGCTGACCCACCGGGAGGTCAGGTTGGTTATTGCGGACCGAGCGGTGGTGTTCGGCGAAACGATCGCCCAGCCTCCGCTTGGTCTCACCGATATAGATCAGCTGGCATCTGGAGCAACGGATGCAGTAGATGAGGTTGGAGGAGGTGCAGGTGAACCTCTGTCGGACTTGGAAGGACTGCTTGGGTCCCTGAAAGGAGTGGATGGGGAAGGTGAAGGGACAAGTGTAGCATCTCTTGCGGTTGCAAGGGAAAGCGCCCGGGGAAGGGGTGGAGCGGGAGGGAAGGGAAGAATTGACAAGGGAGTTGCGGAGGGAGCGGTCTTTGCGGAAGGCAGACGGGGGGGGGGGGAGATGAGAAGATGTGGTGAGTGGAGGGGTCACGTTGGAGGTGGCGAAACTGGCGGAGGACTATCTGTTGTATGTGCCGGCTGGTGGGGTGAAAGGTGAGGACCAGGGGGACTCTGCCCTTGTTGTGAGTGGGGGAGTGGGGAGAGAGGGCAGTGTTGCGGGGTATGGAGGAGACCCTGGTGCGAGCCTCATCCTGGGAGCAGAGGGGAGGGGAATCCCCGTTCTCTGAAGAATGAGGACATTTGTGATGACCTGGTGTGGAACACCTCATCCTGGGAGCAGATGTGGCGTAGACGGAGGAATTGGGAATAGGGGATGGAGTCCTTACAGGAAGCAGGGTGGGAGGAAGAGTAGTCCAGGTAGCTGTGGGAGTCAGTTGGTTTGTAGTGGATGTCGGTCAGGAGTGTATCACCTGCAATAGAGATGGTGAGGTCAAGGAATGGTAGGGAAATGTCGGAAATGGTCCAAGTGTATTTGAGTGCCGGATGGAAGTTGGTGGTGAAATGGATGAAGTCAGTCAGTTGTGTATTAGGTTTGCTGATTCTGCCTTTGTATTCATTACTTCTTCCAGTGAGTCTAGAGGCATATTGTGATAATCTTGTGCGTATTTCTTCAAATAGTCACAGATTTGGAAATATTTAAAATACTGATTGTTTCCCAAATTGTATTTTAGTTGTATTTGTTTAAATGATAATAGTTTTCCCGATTCATACACATCTCTGAAGATTTTAATTCCAGCTCTTTCCCATTGTGTAAATGCTTTATCTATAGTTGAAGGTTTAAATGAGGGTTTTTTACCGATAGGAGATAAGAGAGATAAGTTTCTTAATTTCGGATTGTGTTTTATTTTTTTCCAAATTCAAATTGTACTGTATAAAATTGGATTATTGTTGTAATTTGTATTATTCATCGATATTGGAGAGAGAAGGATTGCTCCAATATTATAAGGAGAGCAATCCTCTTTCTCCATAATCGTCCAGTCTGGTTGTTGGGGAGAGTTATCCAGCAATTGGATCATGTTTCTGATATTTACAGACCAGTAGTAATACATAAAGTTGGGGAGTGCTAATCCCCCTACTACTTTGGGTTTATTCAGATGAGCTCTTTGTATTCTGTGGGATTTATAATCCCAAACAAAATTTGTGATATCCGATTCCAGTTTTTTAAAAAACTTTTTGGGTAAATATATTGGGATAGATTGGAACAGGTATAAAATTTGTGGTAGAAAAATCATTTTTATGGCATTTATTCGGCTTATTAAGGACATCGGAAGCGTTTTCCAAAATTTAATCAAGTTACATAGTTTCTTAAGTAGAGGGTTATAATTTTCGTCAAACATATCTTGATAAGCCACTTGAGCTTTTAAGCACAGATTCCTCCAGTCCCTAGTCTGGTAGGATATCAACCCAGTTAATGTTGAGAGGTGGGAAACTTCATGTGGTGAAAAGGTTCAGTGAAGCCAAACATATAAATACTTCTCTGCTTTTCATCCTTCATTTGAACATTGTTGATGACATATTGGATGCTTGTGATTCCAATTTTCCTCTCCCCAATGTTTCCTCAACATGTGTTGCCAAGAGTCCATTCAAGAGCCAAGGAGTTAAATAATTGAAGGACTGCATTATGCGTGTTCCTTTCCCTTAATGTTTCTGCCAGCACCCATCAGCAGTCCCAGCACAGTCAGCCTCCAAAGGGCAATTCTTCAAACTGATGTCTGATTATGCGAGCCATAAATGTCTTTTAACTTGGAGCTATTTTCTGTTTTAATAATCAAATGCGAGCACATTTCATCCAAAAGGCAGGTTTTTATGACAGCGCTGTCATCTAGCTGGAAAATTAGCTGGGCAGTAAGTGACAAGTATGGTTCTGCTCCTATACTCTGCTTCCTTGTTTTGCAAGGTGACAGAAATTCCACTTCAAGATTTCAACAAATGTAAAATTCCAGTTGGAACATTTGCAAGTTGTTCCTTTCTTCCACATCACATAAATGATTAATGTAGTATTTTACAATATAATGTAATGTAAGACCTGCAGTCGCTGGAGCAATACTGCTGGAGAATTGGATTGCCACCTTGATCACTGAGGTTCAATTGCCAGTGTCAATTGTCATTCAAGCTCTGTTGGGTGACTTTGGCTCGGTGTCTGCCAGATAACACGTAAATGCAAAGTACTTCCTCCTGGGAAGCGAAAGGGTCAGAAAATGGCAGGTAACACTTCCATGTCTGCTTCACAAAATATGCCACGTGATAGTTGATAAGGGGTGATATTGTGAATGTAAATCTTGAATCAGCACTGTAAAATGGTTGTGTGAAGGGAAAATGGAGGTCAGGTGAACTGGGTTGAAACTTAAAATGTCTGCTGACCAAAGTTGCTGACTATGTGGCTGCAGGTTTCAGGAAGTTGTGATCCTGAGAAATACACATGATCCTGCTGATGCTGCATATTCGCAACTTTGATATTCCTCGCACCCGTCTGATTGAGGTGGCTGATTTTCAGAAGGCTGAAGAATATGCAAACCACTGGCTCCCGAAAGTCTGAGAGATGTCCCTGTCTTAGCTCTAGTGTTGTTCCACTAATTAACATCTCCCATTGTGAAGTGCCTGTTATCATGACCATTGTGTACAGGTCAGTTGGTTAATTGGCTAATGTGGGAGGGGCTAAATGGTGGCATTGACATGTATAAAGCATTGCAATTAAGGGCAGAGAGCTTGACTCTTTGCTAGGTTGTTAACCTGTGTGGAGACTCCTGCTCAATAAACGTACGTTTAAAGTGTGCCTGGTCAATTATTGTCGAAACAACCGATGTGAGAGAAAAACGTGAATCAACATTTGGTGTCAGAAGTGGGATGTCAACCAGCGACTGATCGAGCCGGCGAGTGAATCCACTGGGCGAAAGGAGCGACGTGAAGGTTGCGCAGCCAAGTGAGTAGATTTAGTTAAATCTCCTCTTGGTCCTTCCTCGTGTCCCGGCGTAGTTGGTGGGACGACATCCGAACGTTCCGGTTGTGGGCACTGGGATAGGGCCGTCTCGAGGATTATCCTAGTCTGATCGAGCGGATAAAACGCCCCGTAGAGGGGGACCGTAGACGGTATATAAGAGGAGTGCACTGTGTATAGGAAGTTAACTAGTATTGAGACGTTAACCGAGACCAAGGCACCCCCCTATCTCACAGAAAGTCCGCTTTAAAGTGACTGAGTGAGATACGGCAGAACCAAGGACTCTAGGTGAACCCTGAAAGAGTTAACCAGTATTGAGTGTTAACCGAGACCAAGGTACCCTCATATCTCGCAGAAAGTCCGCTTTAAAGTGGCTGAGTGAGATACGGCGGAACCAAGGACTCACAGTTAACCCTGAAATTTTGTGTGTAATAGTATAAGTATAAAAATGGGTAATGGTATGGACACCAGTGGTCACCCAGACCGGCCATTACATCAGCTATGTTTTTTGCATCCAGAAATGGAGGAGACCTTTAGGCGTATGTCGGGAGGACTCATTCATAAACTGGGGAAGGATGAATGGCCTGAAGGGGGTTCCAAGGATATGGGTGTGTTTTCAAGGGCCCAAAGTGTAATATGGAGAATGGATAAAAAAAATATATTAAAAGGCCATTCAGTTGTGGATCAATCATTATAACAGAGAAAATAATAGTCTTTAACAGCCAGTAGGCAGAATAATGCTTTGAAACTAGGAATACCTCTGACCGAGGGGGGTCATGAGAAGTCAGTGGCAGTTATTAAAACAGAATGCAGGCATGCTAAGGAATGCAGGAAAGTAAGGATCGTCAGAGGAGAGAGAGAGAGACAAAATAAGGCCAAGATAGATAAAGAGTTACGTAAATCGGTGGCTGGCATAGATTTAGGAGATGACGACGAAGAGGAGGTAGAGGATTATCATTGGGGAGTCCGTGGAGCACCCCCGCTGAACCAGCCGCATCCCATTGCCAGTCCAGTATCTGCTCCTTCAATTCCCGCTACTTGATCCAAGATTAAAACTTGTCCTTCACAGATGTCAGTTTCCAAATCTCCCGTACCCTCGCTGAACCCCAGAAGACGGTCCCATTCAGGGGAGAGCACCGGGAAGACAGTTGCGTCTAGTGCCCCCCGCCCCCACCCCCCCCCCCCCCCACCCCTGCAGGCTGACCCCCTCCGTACTCACCTGGTGCCCCACAATCCACTGACTCCGTGGGAGGCAGAACTAAACTGAACCCCCGGAACAAAACCAAAAAGAATACGGATTGCCAATCAGATCCTGGTCTCTGACCTGTTGAATGCTATCCTCCTGCCCTCTGCGGTAGCCGTAATTAAACGTGTGGCCCACACGACAGGAGATTCCCCAGTCCAGATCGGTAACAGGTTGGCTGACGAAGCGGCTAAGTGGGCTTTACGTGGTAGATTTAAAGTGGTGGGTAGTATGATGAGGCAGGTGAAAAGCCTCTATATGGGCTCGTCTGAATCTGAGAAACCTATGCCAACCATGAATGATGTATTGCTCTTGCAGGGGAACGCCTCTGTTGATGTTATAATAGAATGGGAGCAGCTGGGCTGTCAGAAGGCTGATTCCGGATTGTGGCTCACGCTGGCCGGACAGACCTGTCTAACAGACCAGTTAGCGACCTGGGTCATTGATTGACCTACATCTAGCCACTCACTGTGGGGCCACCTCGCTAGTAGACGCTCTCTTACAGGCATGGTGGCATCCTCGACTTAAGGTTTTGGCAGCCCAAACTAGCGCACGGTGCCTCACCTGTGCTACACACAACCCTGGGAAAGGAATTGTCTGCCAGACGGGTCGTACTCCATTACCTACTGCTCCGTTTGAAACCTTACAGATGGATTTTATTGATTTGCCTAAGTGTCAGTGTTATGAACATATACTTGTTGTTGTTGATGTGTTTTCTAGATGGATTGAAGCCTTTACAACCACTGATTGCACTGCTTCTACGGTGGTGTCTATTTTATTACGGCAGTTTGTTCCTCGCTTTGGGGTTCCAAACACCATCAGTTCGGATAACGGCCCTCACTTTATTGCCGCTATCAATAAAGAATTGTGCCGACAGCTGGGCGTAACCCAGCGGCTGCATTGTGCTTATTGCCCACAGGCTGCAGGAACGGTGGAACGCTTGAACCAGACCCTGAAGACCAAGCTTGCCAAGCTGGTGGACCAATCGGGCTCCACCTGGGTTAAAATGTTGCCTGTTGCCTTGTTTCAGATTAGAGTCCTTCCCGCAGGGAAGACAAGGTTGTCTCCTGCAGAGATCATCTATGGCCGACCTCTGCGCACCCCCTGGACAGACATTATCCCGGCCACAATGACATTGCATCACATGACGGAGGAGATGGTCTCTTACGTCCTTGCCCTTACAAGGGCCCTGCGTGAGATTCACGGGGAGGTCAAGGCCGCTTTTGTGGGCGACATAGATTTTCCCGTTAATGGACGGATCACCCTGGGTTGTTATGTGTTGATTAAGAATTGGGTTCGTAAGGACACCTTTTCTCCTCGATGGTTGGGACCCTTCCAGGTTCTCCTCGCCACTCCCACCGCAGTAAAGGTAGAAGGACGATCGGCATGGGTGCATTTTCACCATTGCAAAGTGGTTGGTGACACCAAGCAAAGGGGGAGATCGATGTCGAGGTCAGGGAGGGGGATCCAGTCCACGGGAAGCAGGGCACGAATTAATTTGGACATGAAATTGCACGTTCTTTTCTTTTTCCCTCCCTTGTCTTCACAGATACGAAATATCGCTATGTGGGGGGGTCTTTGTGGCATTAATATGTGTGGCGACCACTGCAGGGTTAATAGGTTTTGGCTGGAAATGGACAAAGCCTGAACACGGACGGAACGAACGAGGAAAGAAAGGGGAACGAGAAAACTCCAATTTATTCATCCAGGCACACAACGAGCTATTCGGGAAGGGGCAGGTGGTTTGTTATCCACAAATGACATCAGTTACCTCCCTGTTTACCCCATCCCCTGCATGGGGCAGAACTGGACGACTGGTGAAGTGCCAGGAAAAATAAACGGTCCCTGTCAAGCTGGTCAGCATCGACTATGATATGCTTCTTGCTCCACCGGCCAACTGCTTACTGCTACCTAAGAACAATAACCACTCCTACGACAATTGCTATAATGGATCTAGGACGGCGTCAAGAGCACCAGCTAGGCCATGTAACTTCACCACCAATAATGACAACAGGTAATATGAAAATTGTTTTAGTAACCAAGGACACGGGTGTATAGTCATAAATGTTAAAAATAACCTCACTTGCGCTCTGCAAGGGCCCGTTCATGGCTCCACATGTAACCTTACCTATAATGGAGTCCAATGTAGGGTGTCTAAGGACTGTATCCCTGTAAATGCTAGATTTCAGTTGTTGTGTGGATGGGCTAACGGGACCCATCTGACAGTAGGATCCCATCACCTGCCAATCCTCAGTTATAGCAATGGGACTGGTGAAGCGTGGAGGGACTGGTCTGGAGGGGGAGAAGTCATTAATACCCTAAGGAGCTGTAATGGATCATTATATAGGGAGGAAGGATATTACTTCTTCTTTAATGGGAAAGGAACCAATGTCCTAAAACCCCCTTTCCCCAAGAACGTGGCAGTTGGAGCATTGGTGCCAACCACGGTACCTTGTCCCGAGCAATGGACTAAACCCATGGCTCGGGTTCGTCGAAGGACAGTGTCGGCCGAGTTTGGCGCGCAATGGAGAAATCCAGGGGTCAGGGGAGCTACCCACGGACATGCCATCGGATGGGGATGATTAAGCATGCTAACCATGGGAGGAGTGGGTGGAGGTGAAGCAGCCAAAAACCAAAATTACCTTGTTTGCGGCCTGACAATTCTAGGCAATGCAACAACTGGAGCCTTGGAGGCAGTAAAACCCAAATGGCCGAAATGAGGATGTTTTCCCTACAAAATAGATATGCGCTCGATTACTTATTGACTAGAGAAGGGGGGACCTGTACCGTCATAAAAGGGAAATGTATGATGGGGGTTCAAGACAGGACTAGCAACATCACACATCACCAGAAAGAGATTACCACCTTTTTGGATGGAATGAGTGAACACCAGGGATGGGGGAAGTGGGGATTAGGGGGAGTATACAACTGGATCATCAGCATGGCCATCTACGCTGCTATAGTAGTTACTTGCTTATTTGTGGGGATTGCCATTGTGAAATGTATCCTAGCCCGATTAATGGTGGCCTTATTGGGTTTGGGGATCACCCCTGAGAAAACAAAAAATCATGTACGAATGATGATCTTACAGCATGAGCAGGAGGGTCTGTTACCATTCCCCAATGACAGCGAAAACGATGAAGTGAGTGAGGGAGGAGAATTGGGGGTCAAAGGTCGGATGGCCCAAGAAGCCTTGGCCAGGGAACTAGAAGGTTACGAGATTCGGCGAATGGGACTTTTAAATGGACTATGAGTGTTGCCATAAGAATGGCAAAAGGGTGGAATGTGAATGTAAATCTTGAATCAGCACTGTAAAGTGGTTCTGTGAAGGGAAAATGGAGGTCAGGTGAACTGGGTTGAAACTTAAAATGTCTGCTGACCAAAGTTGCTGACTATGTGGCTGCAGGTTTCAGGAAGTTGTGATCCTGAGAAATACACATTATCCTGCTGATGCTGCATATTCACAACTTTGGTATTCCTCGCACCCGTCTGATTGAGGTGGCTGATTTTCAGAAGGCTGAAGAATATGCAAACCACTGGCTCCCGAAAGTCTGAGAAATGTCCCTGTCTTAGCTCTAGTGTTGTTCCACTAATTAACATCGTCCATTGTGTACTGGTCTGTTGGTTAATTGGGTAATGTGGGAGGGGCTAAACGGTATTAACATATACCGTTGGCTTTATATATGTTAATGGAATTAACATATATAAAGTATTGCAATTAAGGGCAGAGAGCTTGACTCTTTGCTAGGTTGTTAACCTGTGTGGAGACTCCTGCCCAATAAACGTACGTTTAAAGTGACCCCGGTGCCTGGTCGATTATTGTCGAAACAACCGATGTGAGAGAAAAACATGAATCAACGATATGGACAGAGCACATCAAGATTTGCTAAGACTTAGCTGAAGCCCTAGCCTCTAGGCAGCAGATTGCAATAATGGGAAAGGAGCATGTTTGCTCTAAGTAGCAGATTTGATTATTTGCCCTTGCCAATGTTAGCAATGTCACACATATTGCCAATCTCTCTATCTCCACAGAAGCTCGTGATGGTACTGGATCTTCTCCTTGATTGACCGTAGTTCATGTGATGTGGGTTCTACCACAATTGGTACAGGGCAGAGAATTTCAGCAAATTGATCCAACATCACTGAACGACCAGCAATACATGTTCAAGAAGGAACTGCAGATGCTGGAAAATCGAAGGTAGACAAAATTGCAGGAGAAACTCAGCGGGTGCTGCGGTCAGGATGGTGTGGGTGTTGGTAGCAAACTTGGAAGTGATGAACTGACATTGTATCTTTGACACTTTCTCTTCAATTTCATGATTGACATTACTACAATGGACACAAATGACAATACTTTAGAGATACAGCGTGGAATGATGCACTTCGGCCCACCGAGTCCACGCCGACCGGCAATCACCCGAACACTAGCATTATCCTACACACTAGGGACAATTTTAATTTTTTTTTAACCCAAGCCAATTAACCTACAGACCAGCACATCTTTGTATTGTAGGAGAAAACCGGAGCACCCGGAGACAACCCACGTGGTTACAGGGAGAACGTACAGACAGCACCCGTGGTCAGGATCAAACCCAGGTCTCTGGCATTGTAAGGCAGCAGCTCTACCGCTGCACCAAAGGACAAAGGACATTTATTGTCACATACACCAATTGGTGTAGTGAAATTTGTCTTGATTCACTGTGCTGCCCTTAATACATTCCATATTCGATGAAACCTGCCACCTTATGTTTCGAATATTAACATGACCAATGCTGCTAAGCATCTAATTTACCAACTGATAAGGTCTGGAATAGTTTCCCTCTCACCTCACTCTCAGTCTGAAGAAGTGTCTCGATCCAAAACGTTATCTATTCCTTTCTCCAGAGATGCTGCCTGACCCACTGAGTTACATTTTGTGTTTACCAACTAATAACCTTTCAAACAATATATCTTCTCAAACTTTTTCATAGTTTTAAATACTCAAGGCCTCATTGAAAACTATTGAGGAGATAGAGGTAGATAGAATGAAGGAATAAAGAATGGATTGAATCTGATGATTAATTCTGTGCACAATCCTGAAACTGTGCTATTCTGGCTTAAGCTATAGAGAAATGAAGAAAGGGTTGAAAAATGATTGGCAAAAAACAATATACTGTATACAGCGTGATCCATTTGTTGTAATGAACTGGTTTTCTGTGCTGATAGAATATCGGTATATTGATTATTAGAATATGCATGTCATATTTTTGCTTGATTGCTTCCTCATTTTCATTTTCTATTGCTTTATACGTGCCAATAATTTGCTTACAGAGTAATTGTGTTGCATTCATTGTATCTGTTGCTAATCAAATTGTAAATGTAATGCTGATGCAGGATTCAAGCCAGTTGCTATCCATAAGCAAGGGAAACATGGAGGTACAGTCTTTGACTTTAGCCTTATAGTCATTGTCCATATTTCTTATGTTCTCATGA
Organism: Raja brachyura; assembly: GCA_963514005.1. The sequence goes on along the minus strand of CAUPSL010000750.1, from coordinate 174,317 downwards.
CCCTATTGTAAGGAGGTCACAGAGATTCTCCAGGGCTATTTCCAGAGCGAGGTTACCAGAGAGATCTCTGTAGCTTGCAATGCAGGCAAATCTCTCTTCCAGATCCGGGTTTCCATGTAGACTGAAGGAAAAGTGAATGCAGATGAATATTCTGTATAGAGTTTGGGTGACATCCCAAATGCAGCTGTGAACAAGAAACAGCAGTAACTTGGAAGGGTCCTAAGGTTAGCAGTCAAGGTATGCTTGTCATATTTTATTTGAGATTGGAGAAGGCCACAGATCTCATTAAGGAAAATAATGAAGTACGTAGCTGCCTCTTAGGAAGATCGATAGCTGGTAAAGATGGTTGGTCTCTGAGTAACTCACACTATCACTATCACATATGATATGCTTGCCTTCATTAGTTGGGGCATTAAGTATAAGAGTCAAGAAGTCGTGATAGAGCTTTACAGGACTTTGGTTAGGCCGCATTTGGACTTTGGCAGTTCTGGTCACCCCATTCCAGGAAGGATGTGAGCCTTTGGTTACAGTGCAGAGGAGGTTTACCATAATGATGCCCGAATTAGGGGGGTTTTAACTACAGCGAGAAGTTGGACCGACTTGGATCGTTTTCTCTGGAATGCTGGAGGTTGAGGGGAGAACTGATAAAAGTACATAAAATTATTAAAGGCATAGAAATATCAAATACTAAATGGTATAGGTTTAAGGTGAGAGCTATGAGGCATGTTTTTTTTACACATAAGGTAGAGAGTACCCGGAACAAGCTTACAAGTGGTACAAGCTTACATGAACAAGTGGTGGTGGAGTAGATACGATATTGGCATTTAAGAGACGTTTGGATAGGCACATGGATCTGCAGGGAATGGTGAAATATGGATTATGTGCAGACAGTTAAGAGCTAGTCTTGGCATCATGGTCAGCACTGACATTATGAAAAGCCTGTTCCTGTACCACACTGTTGAATGTTCTATGTTCATTGTTCACAGCAGTCAAAATGAAGGGAAACATTGCATGTTGGTAAAGCATGGATGTAATTTGTGGAAGTTTTATAAATAAAAGATTCTAAGGAAAATGAAAATGCCAACAAAAAACAAGAGTCTAATTGTCTGAACACAAATATGCACACATGTAGGAAGGAACAGCAGATGCTGGTTTAAACCGACGATAGACACAAAAGGCTGGAGTAACTCAGCGGGACGGGCAACATCTCTGGTGAGAAGGAATGGGTGACGTTTCAGGTCGAGAGAACCTTCTTCAGACATCAGAAATATGCACATATTGCTGTACTCTGATTTATTAATCTTCTGCCAATTTTTTCAGGTGTGTAAATGAATCTCCAGGTCAGGATGTCTATTTTTCCAGCTTTTATTTCCAGAATTAAATAAAATACGATAGGCTTATACAAAGACCAATGTACTCACACGTCTGAAGAAGGGTCTCGACCCGAAACGTCGCCTATCTCCTTCGCTCCTTAGATGCTGCTGCACCCGCTGAGTTTCTCCAGCTTTTTGTGTAACCCCCTACTCACAGGACTAGTTATCCCCATTCTAACTTCCTAAGTGGTCTTGATTATGCCCCCAAATAATACAGCGTTGATGTGCGGTCAGTGTGTCTAATAGTAGATTATGTCATCCAATTTACTACACCTTATCAATCGACACCATTAATATATGCAGGAGACACTAAATATTTTAAATATCTTTTATTTGCTTATTTGTCATGCCTATATCTAATTTCCATTCTACTAATTATCTTCCTGTTACACTCCCAACCATTACTTCATCCATCATCTACCCATCGTTCTTACTGCCATCTAGCTCTCTGATTTGTTTAATCTGTATTTCTTGAATCTCCCTTACATAACCCCATGTGCCTCCTTCTGCTGACATACTGTATATCTTTCACTGTTTGTATCATCCTTCCTTCTTTCATCTCTTCATTATCCATCAAGGGGTATTGGGATAGGCAGGAAAGAAAACTTGAGATCTGATCCATTTTAGCTGAGCAGCCCTGAAGATCCAAGTGCCTAATCATACTCCTTTCTTTCATCCATCCATTAGTCTATCTGTCCTTTTTATCTTGTTACTCTTGCTTTTACTTTTCACATTTCTTTTGCAATCCATTCCTTTCACATCACTCACATGATTCACAATTAACATGGTTCCACTGGAGTGGTGCAGTGGTAGACTTGGCATCATGTTCGGCACAGATATTATGAAAGGTTTGTTTCTATACCGTACTATTCAACGTTCTATGTTTATTGTTCGGAGCAGTCAACTTGAAGGCAAACATTGCATATTGCAAAAGTAGGGAGGTAATTTGGGGAAGTTTCACAGATTAAATATTATAGACAAATACAGCACCAGAGACCCGGGTTCAATTCTGACTATAGATGCTCTCTGTACAGTGTTTGTACATTCTCCCTGTGACTACATGGGTTTTCTCTGGGCGCTCCGGTTTTCTCACATACTCCAAAGACAGGCTAATTGGCTTTGATAAAATTGTAAAAAATTGCCCCCAGTGTGTAGGACAGTACTAGAGTACGGGGTGATTGCTGGTCAACGCAGACTCGGTGGGGCTAAAGGCCTGTTTCCATGATGTATCACTAAAGTCTACAGATAGGCTGAAATAGGGAAAGAAACTCTACTTGTGAAGTGCTGATTTGTGGAGGAGCAAAGTTTGATCCATCTTGTGCTGTAATGGCCATGAAGTTTTTTTCATGTAATTTTCTAGATTTGAACTTTGTATTTTTCTGCTGAGCACATCCTCTGACAATCAAATTGGAATCTTCGGAATTAACTGCGGCTCAGGCAAGCAGAGTTCCCGTAAATATTCCCAGGAACAATATATTGTGAAGACAATCTACCATGTTAAGCGTCCAGAAAAGTTCAAATATCTGCAGATTCTACTCGTGCTGCACAGTTAAGAATTGTAAAACGATTTTACATTATCCATTTTAATATTTAATGGATCTTTGATTGTAAATCCCCATACGTTTTAGCAGCCGGATTTCATGAAGACTGGAGTCCATTTAATGACTGATTACTATATACATTGTAGCCTTCCCCCTCAGAAGCTCATAAAAATTATATGAAGGTCATCTCACCACAGAAACAATGTCCCTGTACATTAAGTATCCTTAGTCGTGGTGTGGCTGACAGGATTATGAGTCAAGTGGTGGGTGTGGCAGCTCGGAGTTTGTCTGGGGAGTATGAAATCATGGCGATGTAAGAGACTGCAGACGCTGAAAGCTGAAGCAAAACAACAACCTGCTGGAGGAATTCAGTGGGTCAGGCAGCATCTGTGGAGGGAAAGGAATGGTTGAATAAGGAATCATTGCCACAGCACTTAAGAAATACATGCTTCCAAATATCTACTTGGTTGCAAACCATTTTCTTTTCATTGTTGCTCCAGGGGACATTTGCAGCATGTAATAATATTTTACAATCTAGTTGTGTGGATCCAGTTTTGTTGTAAGCAAACAAACGCCTGACAGATTTTTAGCCAAGTGTTAAATGATTTGGGATTTCAGAATGATTTGGAGTTTGGAATACTCTGATTGCTTTTGTGCCTGTAATCTATGGAACTGAACACTAAATATACTCAACAATAGAAGGTGAGAAATACAATAAAGACATTACTCGTCATTCTAAGCATCAGGCAAGCAATTCATTGCATCTTCCCCATCAATCTCTCCTAGCATCTTGTATATATTGGTGAGATTCGTTAGTAGAGTTATACAGCACAGAAAGAGACCCTTCAGCTCCGCTCGTCCATTGCCGACAAAGATACCCATCTCAGCTCGTCCCATTTTTTCCTGCGTTTCACCCATATCTCCCTAAATCTCTCTTATCCTTGTACCATTCCAAATGTAGACACAACATTCTGGAGTAACTCAACGGGACAGGCAGCATCTCTGGAGAGAAGGAACAGGGGACTGAAGAAGGGTCTCAACCTGAAACGTCACCCATTCCTTCTCTCCAGAGATGCTGCCTGTCCCTCTGAGTTACTCCAGCATTTTATGTCTTTTTTGTTAAATATTTTTATTAGAAGTAAGTACATATTAAAGGAAGAATATATATGTCACATACATTCTTAGTATTATTAATATTAACAATTATTTCTTATTTGTTCTTCTATGCATTTAAAAAAAATTTAATACAGGTAGGAAATAATAGAGAAAAATAAAGTAAAAATAGAAAATCAAAAAGATGAATGAAGTATTAAGCAGTTTATACATCATTGGAAATATATCCATGGATTATTATATGTGATTCTTCATCTATTCCTTCATTCAGGCTTCAGTCAGGTTATCTCACCGAGCCATTTTGACCCTTTAAATATTCAATAAATGGAGACCATATCCCTCTGAATATGTCTACCTTCAATTTAAACCAGTATCTGTAGTTCTTTCCTACCATTCCAAATGTGTTTGATGTGCTTATATTGTATTTGCCTCAACTGTTTCCTCTGGTTTTTATCATCAAATGCATGATGAAGGTTAAGAGTATGGAAAACTGTCAAGCTGACGACTAAATTACATATATGCCTAGGTTACGAAGAGTAGACGGTTTGTGTTAAAATATATAACCCCGCACCAACAATAGTTTTAAAGCAACCTGGTATAAATTATTTTGCCAAACACTTGCGCTTGGTCCGCAAGGCCGACCAGATCTACCGGTTGTTAATCAATTTCATTTCCATTTCCATATTGACCTTTCTGTCCTGGGCCTCCCCCATTGCCACAGTGAGGCCACAAGCAAACTGGAGGAAAGCACCTAACAATCCAACTGTATGAACATTGAATTCTCCAACTTTAGATAACCTTAAACCACCCCTCCCCCTCCCCCCTACAGCCCCCTTTCTCCCTTCCTCCCCCCCCCACCCCCATCTGCACTCTGGCTTCACAATTCGTAACTCTTTAGTTCTTTTGTCTCACACCTGTTTTTCATCTCTGGCCCTTGTCCAAATATCTGCCTCTTAAAAAAAAACATCACCTGTGTTCACCGCTTACCTGCACCATTTTGTCTTTCACACCCTCTCTTCCAGCCTTCTTTCCCCACCTGCCCCCTGCAATCAGATGGAAGAAGGGTCCGACCTGAAAGGTCCCTTATCCATGTTCTCCACGGATGTTGCTTGACCCAGTGAGTTATTCCAGCACTGTGTCTTTTTTTGTGTAAACCTGCATCAGCAGTTCCTAATTTCTCTATAAATATTTGTGATTAGGATGTGAAGTTACACAAAAGCTCCAGCAGATGTCAGTGGAGGCCATGCATTGCTTTTATTGAGGCTAATTCAACCAGCAAGAACTTCAAAGCAGTGGCAGTGTTCAATTCAATTGAATTCAATGATACTTTATTGTCACGTGTACCTAGGTACAATGAAATGCTTTGTTTTGCCATACAACCCGGTAAAATAATTTTGCAGACCTCACCGAGGCAGTACACAAGTGTCACCACATTTTGGCACCGACAAACTGAAGAATGGTTCCACCTGCAATTTTTTCTATCCATTTCCCACCATCGACATTTTTGCCACCTCCAATTGGATCCCACTACTAACCACATCTTCCCATCGCCACCCCTTTCCGATTTCCGCAGAGACCGTTCCCCTGCAAATCCCTGGTCAACTCGTCCCTTCCCACCCAAAGCATCCCCTCCCCAGGTACCTTCCCCTGCAACCGCAGGAGATGCAACGCATGTCCCTTTACCTCCCCCCTCGACTCCGTCCATGGACCCCGGCTGTCTTTTCAGATGATGCAGAGGTTCACTTGCACATCCTCCAACCTCATCTATTCTTTCCGCTGTTCCAGGCGTCGACTCCTGTATATCGGCGAGACCAAGCGCAGGCTCAGCGATCATTTCGCTGAACACCTGCGCTCAGTCCACCTAAACCTACCTGATCTCCCAGTTGCTCAACACCATAACTCCACGCGCCCCCACCCTGTTTTCAAGAGACAGTTTGATTTAGCTCTTAGGGCTAATGAAATCAAGGGATATGGGGGAAAAGCCGGAACGGGGTACTGATTTTGGATGATCAGCCATGAACATATTGAATGATGGTGCTGGCTCGAAGGGCCGAATTACCTACTCCTGCACCTATTTTCTGTTTCTATGTTTCTGGCCTGAGCCTCCTCCATTGTCAGAGTGAGATCCAGCACAAATTGGAGGAACAGCACTTCATATTTTGCTTGGGTTGCTTACACCCCAGCGGTATGAACATTGACTTCTTTAACTTCAAGTAGCCCTTGCTTTCCCTTTCTCTCCATCGCCTCCATCTTCCCAGTTCTCCAACCAGTCTTACTGTCTCCGACTACATTTTATCTCTCTGCCCACTCCCTTGACATCAGTAGGAAGAAGGGTCTCAACCCGAAACGTCACCCATTCCTTCTCTCCAGAGATGCTGCCTGTCCCGCTGAGTTACCCCAGCATTCTGTGTCCATCTTCGATTTAAAGCAGTATCTGCAGTTCTTTCCTACATCTATCCATGTTCTCCAGAGATGTTATGTGGCCCACTGAGTTACTCCAACACGATGTATGCAAGAGTGTATCAGAGTGTTCACAAACATGTTCCACTCCTATTATGCTCTCTTTTCAGAGTTGAGTGGAACACAATATTTTTAAAGGCTGCAACTTTTACTGGCAGTTCCTATCACTGATATTTGAAAAGCCGAATGAGAATATAAATTCCAATGTCCTTATTGCACTGAAATATTTGACATTTGTATCTATGCTGGGATGGCATTAAAGTAATTAAACTCTTTTGATGCAAGCTGTGACATCAGGAATCAACGAGAGAGCAGGCTATTCTAGACTGGGCATTGAGTAATGAGGAAGTGTTAGTTAACAGTCTTGTTGTGCGTGACCCCTTGGGCAAGAATGACCATAATATGGTTGAGTTCTTCATTAGGAATGAGAGTGGCATAATTAATTCAGAAACAAGGGTTCTGAACCTAAAGAAAGGTAACTTTGAGGGTATGAGGTGAATTGGCCAAGATAGACTGGCAATTGATTCTTAAAGGGTTGACGGTTGATAGGCAATGGAAGGCATTTAAAGACTGCATGAATGAACTACAACAATTGTTCATCCCAGTTTGGCAAAAGAATAAATCAGGGAAGGTAGTACATCCGTGGATAACATGGGAAATCAGGGATAGTATCAAAACAAAAGATGAAGCATACAAATTAGCCATAAAAAGCAGCATACCAGAGGACTGGGATAAATTCAGAGTCCAGCAGAGAAGGACAAAAGGATTAATTAGGAAAGGGAAAATAGATTATGAAAGAAAACTGGCAGGGAACATAAAAACTGACTGCAAAAGTTTTTATAGATAAGTGAAGAGAAAAGATTAGTTAATCTAATCTAAATGTAGGTCCCTTGCAGCCAGAATCAGGTGAATTGATCATGGGGAACAAGGACATGGCAGACCAATTAAATAACTACTTTGGTTCTGTCTTCACTAAGGAAGACATAAATAATCTGCCGGAAATAGCAGGGGACCGGGGTTCAAATGAGATGGAACTGAGCGAAATCCAGGTTAGCCGGGAAGTGGTGTTAGGTAAATTGAATGGATTAAAGGCCGATAAATCCCCAGGGCCAGATAGGCGGCATCCCAGAGTACTTTAGGAAGTAGCCTCAGAAATAGTGGATGTATTAGTGATAATTTTTCAAAACTCTTTCAAAACTGACTCTTTCAAAACTGCTAGAGTCAGTTATTAAAGATGGGATAGCAGCACATTTGGAAAGTGGTGAAATCATTGGACAAAGTCAGCATGGATTTATGAAAGGTAAATCATGTCTGAGGAATCTTATAGAATTTTTCGAGGATGTAACTAGTAGAGTGGATAAGGGAGAACCAGTGGATGTGTTATATCTGGACTTTCAGAAGGCTTTCGACAAGGTCCCACATAAGAGGTTAGTATGCAAACTTAAAGCACACGGTATTGGGGGTTCAGTATTGATGTGAATAGAGAACTGGCTGGCAGACAGGAAGCAAAGAATAGCAGTAAACGGGTCCTTTTCAGAATGGCAGGCAGTGACTAGTGGGGTACCGCAAGGCTCGGTGCTGGGGCCCCAGCTATTTACAATATATATTAATGTTGTGGACGAGGGAATTGAGTGCAACATCTCCAAGTTTGCAGATGACACGAAGCTGAGGGGCAGTGTTAGCTGTGAGGAGGATGCTAGGAGGCTGCAAGGTGACTTGGATAGGTTGGGTGAGTGGACAAATGCATGGCAGATGCAGTATTATGGTGTACAATTTTGGTCGCCCAATTATAGGAAGGATGTCAACAAAATAGAGAGGGTACAGAGGAGATTTACTAGAATGTTGCCTGGGTTTCAACAACTAAGTTACAGAGATAGGTTGAATAAGTTAGGTCTTTATTCTCTGGAGCGCAGAAGGTTAAGGGGGGACTTGATAGAGGTCTTTAAAATGATGAGAGGGATAGACAGAGTTGATGTGGACAAGCTTTTCCCTTTGAGAATAGGGAAGATTCAAACAAGAGGACATGACTTTAGAATTAAGGGACAGAGGTTTAGGGGTAACATGAGGGGGAACTTCTTTACTCAGAGAGTGGTAGCGGTGTGGAATGAGCTTCCAGTGGAAGTGGTGGAGGCAGGTTTGTTGGTATCATTTAAAAATAAATTGGATAGGCATATGGATGAGAAGGGTATGGAGGGTTATGGTATGAGTGTAGGCAGGTGGGACTAAGGGAAAAAAGTTGTTCGGCACGGACTTGAAGGGCCGAGATGGCCTGTTTCCGTGCTGTAATTGTTATATGGTTATATGGTTATATAATGTGGATAAATGTGAGGTTATCCACTTTGGTGGCAAAAACAGGAAAGTAGACTTTTATCTAAATGGTGGCCTATTAGGAAAAGGGGAGATGCAACGAGACATGGGTGTATGGTATACCAGTCATTGAAAGTAGGCTTGCAGGTGCAGCAGGCTGTGAAGAAAGCGAATGGTATGTTAGCATTCATAGCAAAAGGATTTGAGTATAGGAGCAGGGAGGTTCTACTGCAGTTGTACATGGTCTTGGTGAGACCACACCTGGAATTTTGGTCTCCTAACCTGAGGAAAGACATTCTTGCCATAGAGTGAGTACAGAAAAGGTTCACCAGACTGATTCCTGGGATGTCAGGACTTTCATATGAAGAAAGACTGGGTAGACTTGGCATGTACGCTAGAATTTAGAAGATTGAGGGGGGGATCTTATAGAAACTTACAAAATTCTTAAGAGGTTGGACAGGCTAGATGCAGGAAGATTGTTCCTGATGTTAGGGAAGTCCAGAACAAGTGGTCACAGTTTAAGGATAAGGGGAAAGTCTTTTAGGACCGAGATGAGAAAAACAGAGAGTGGTGGATCTCTGGAATTCTCTGCCACAGAAGGTAGTTGAGGCAAGTTCATTGACTATATTTAAGAGTTAGATGTGGCCCTTGTGGCTAAGGGGATCAGGGGGTATGGAGGGAAGGCAGGTACGAGATACTGAGTTGATCAGCCATGATCATATTGAATGGCGGCGCAGGCTCGAAGGGCCGAATGGCCTACTCCTGCACCTATTTTCTATGTTTCTATGTGACATCCATTTTTGCACACTGGAAAAGGCTTGCTTAGATACAACTTTTGATCTAATTATGAGTTATTTTCAGTTCATAAAGGTACAGTAGAACTGACTTAGAACTCATGTCACAAGCTCACAATTAGGTGTAGGCCATTTACGACTGAGACGAGAAATACATTTTTCACGAAGAGGTTAATGAATCTTTCTCAAATTCTCAACCCCAAAGGGATCTGGATACTTCGTGAGTCATTATATTCCAAACAGAGATTTGCAGCTTTATGGACATTTAAGAAATCAAAGTATAATCAGATAGTGCATGAAAATGATACTTTCTTTTTCACACAAAGGGTGGTGGATGTATGGACAAGTTGCCAGTTGAGGTAGTTGAAGCAGGGACTAACCCAACATTTAAGAAACAGTTAAACAGGTACATGGATAGGACAGCTTTGGAGGGATATGGACCAAAGGCTGGCAGGTGGGACTAGAGTAGCTGGGACATGTTGGCCAGTGTGGGCAAGTTGAGCTGAAGGGCCTGTTTCCACACTGTATCACTATATGACTCTTTAACTCTATAGAAAGGCAGCCATGATCTTATTGAATGGCAGAGCAGATTCAAGGGGTTGATCGGCCTATTCCTACTCTTAACGCATGTTCTTGAGTTCTCACAACAGTGTATGTTAGTACACCGTAAAATATCTTAAGTTGCTTCATAGGAATGCTATCAAATAAAAAAATTGACACCAATCCACATAATGAGCAATTATAGTACCTAACCAAAAGCTAAATCAAAAAGGTGGTATTTGGGGAGTGTTGTAAAGCAGGGAAGAGAGGCACAGAGGTTTTGAGAAGAAATTACAAACCTTGAGGTTCTGGGTGCTGTTAGTACAGCTTCCAGTGGTGGAGCAATTAATCTCTGGAAATGCACAAACAATCAGGTGGCCTCTGTGGCAGGAACTGTGTGGAAACTCAGACAAACCCTCTCTTTCAGACACCTGAGGAATCCATTGTTCAAAGCACAGCAAGCAAATTTAATTCTGTGCAGTATCTTCAATGAATATTTAAAAAGTGAAAATTTAAAGAATGACCTCGCCAATAAATCCTGTACACGTGGACGAACTTTACGGGCTGGGCAGTAATGAATGACCTGGATTTATGACCACATCAATGGGGATCAGGTAAGATAAAGTACAGAAGGCTAGTCCAAATCTTTTCCATATTCGGAGATACAGTTCAGACTGCCTTGCCAAAGTGGTCATTCAATATAGATTAACTCTGAAGGTGAATGTTGAGAGGGTTCTCCACTGTTAATACAGGGCATTGTACGTGAATCTGATCCTAGTGATCAACTGAACACCAACATGCACAGTACAAGCTGCCTGTTGGTGATCAAGATCAGAATCCTGTCTGATAATTAACTTTCCTAATCTTGGGCACCAATGGCTTGTTGACAACTTACATTTTTATATTTTCAACTGACCCCAACAAACCTTAAGAGGGCAGAATTCAATGTTCTACTATGCTTAGGAAGAAAAGGTGCTTCCTAACATCATGTATGCTTCTTCTTCTTTCGTGTGGCGTGCACGGCCTAAATTTGTTGGACAACTTGTTCTATTTGATCTTCCATTTGTGCACGTCGAGTCGATTGCATTAGTCGAAACAGGGCGGACCACGTGAAGGTTGAAATCTTCCACCCCATCATGTATGCTCTTTCCTCTAAACTCCCCTAGCAGAGGATCTTGGTTTTCCCTTTTTATCTTAACAGTTCCTTTGACAATCTAAATCATCGGTGTGGGCAAGTTGGGCCGAAAGGCCTGTTTCCACACTGTATGACTCCAAGACCTCACTGATAAATGTTTATATTAAGGTGTGCTCGAATTGAGAATATGAGACATGGTACATCTAGGCTGTTGACACATTGGCGTGTATACTCCTGAAAACATTGGATAATTTGGCCAACATTTAAATATAAGGTGCTACAAAGAATACCTAGCAGTTCACTTTGCATGCTTTTGATATCTGTATATGCCCACTATAGTGAATCACCATCACAGGGGAAGGTAAACAAGATCTAACTTGCAATCATTTCAGGATTTTTGTTTGAAAGTGTATTTTGCAAACTTTACGAGGTGATTTATTCCATTTCTCTGCAGAACTGCCTTCCTAGTGGAACTCTTTAATGAGAGCAATTAATCAATGAGAGTCATGCCCAACGACAGTGGTGGATTTTACACTTCGCTGGTGATTTATGACCAGAAAATAGGCCAGGACTTCCAGAGCTGTTTATGATAAAGAAAAATCAAAAATAACTCCAGATACTGGAAGTCTGAAATGAAACAGAAAATTCTGGAAACACGCAGCAGTTTAGGCATCTTATAAGAAAGAAGAAACAAATCATTTATGGTTTCAGTTCAAGGATCCTTCATCAAAATGTTGTTTTAATAAGCTGCTGAAGTGAACACCATGAAATATCCTGAATCTCATATATATATTTTTTTTAATCTTAAAAGCTTTGAGCAAGTGTTTATTCTACAAAAGACAATAGCTTTAAAAACTGCTCTTCCCCATAAATATATATTTTTTGAAAATTGACATTTTCAGATGTATTACTTCAAAGTTGAATAGCTTGGTTGCTTTTCCTTCATAGTCTCTGGCTTCACTAATTTCTCAGGGAAAATACTTAGGTTCAATGACGCTAAATTCTCCCAAGAAAGGGCTGGAACCTGTAATAGAAAGGGGGCAGCATAGGATTGTTCTGAAATGGGAAACGAGGCAGCCAAATCACGACAGCAAGCTTCCTCAAACAGCAATCTGATCACGACTTGATCATCTGCTTTCATTATATTTTGTGATGATCTCAACACTTTTAACAAGAGAATCGACTGTTTCAAGTTCCTGGGCGTGCACATCCCTGAAGATCTGCCCTAGGGCCAGCACATCGTCCACCAAAAAAAAGCTCATCCACACCTTTACTTCATCAGAAGGTTGAGAAGATTCAGCAAGTCACCGAATACTCAATCGAACCTCTCTAATGGCCCTGTCCCACGGTACGAGTTCATTCCAAGAGCTCTCTCTCCCGAGTTTAAAAAAAAATCAAACTCATGGCAAGCACGGAGAATTAACATAGCGGGTACGTCGGAGCTCGGGGACGTTTCTTAGCAGCTCGTAACGCTGACAGCAGGTACTCGGGAAGAATTTTCAACATGTTGAAAAATGTCCACGAGAGCCCCGAGTACCGACGAGCGTCCATTACCGTAAATCTCCGAGTTCGAATCAGGGCAAACTCGGGAGAGGTCTTGGAATGAACTCGTACCGTGGGACAGAGCCATAAGTGTATGGGAGACAGCACACTGACTGGTTGCATCACACGATTTGCCAAGAACAAAGAAGTTTGCAAAAAAGTGGTAGCCATTCCCCAGTCCATTATGGGTACTGACCTCCCCATCATTAAAGGGATCTATGTGAAATGCTGCCTTAAAAAGGCAGCTCAAATCATCAAAGACTCACATCACCCCAGCCACACTCCCATCTCGCTGCTTCCATCAGGAAGAAGGTACAGGAACCCTTGAACTGCGATCTTCAATTCAAGAACAGCTTCTTTCCATCAATCCCCTCAGACTCTTGAACCACACTGTAGAACCCTAACCACAAATCTACCTCAGCAGCTATTTACTATAGACTTTGTACAGGTGGCAATATGTACCTCGGTTTGTATTATGTTCTGATCACCAAGTTTTACTGACATTTCATTATATTATTGATTATTGTAGACTTATTTTATGTGCTGTTGTGTTAATGTGTCTGTAAAGCTGCAGTGAATATGAGACTCATTGTTCCATTCCCAGTGTATATGACAATGAAACACTCCTGAGTCTTGACTATTTGGATGAATGATTGAAGAATTGGATCTACCAGGCTAGGAGTCAGAAGCAAGGAAGAAGGATTATTACGTTTGGTTCAGAGACAGACTTAAGGCTAGAAATTGAGTTATATGACATAGAAACAGGCCCTTCAGATCAACCCATCTCTGCTAGCCAAGATGTCTACCTCAGCTTCTTCCATTTGCTTGCATTTGGGCAATATCCCGCTAAATCGTTATTATCCATGTTCCTGTCAAAATGTCTTATAAACATTGCATTTGAACCTACTTCTATGACATCCTCAGCAGGTTGTTCCATGTACTCACCACCATTTGTGTGAAAATGTTGCCACTCAGGTCTCTTTTAAAATGTTCTCCTCTCACATTACATCTATGCTATCTAGTTTTAGGCTCCCCTATTCTGTGACCTGTATATTTATAAAGCTCTATAAGGTCACCCATCAACCTCCTATGCTCTGGGGAAAAAAAAAATCTGAACTGATCCAGTCTCTCCTCTTAACACAAGCCCTCCAGTCCCAGTAATATACTTGTGAATCTTTTCTGCACTCTTTCTAGCATAATAACATCTACCCTATAGCATGGTGACCAGAACTGCAAACAATACTCCATGTGCAATGGCACCAATGACTTGTACAATTGTAACATGACATCCCAATGCTGATACTCAATGTCCCGACCATTGAAGCAAGCATGCCAAATGCCTCCTTCACCACTGTCTACTTGTGTAACTACTATCAAGAGAACCATGTACTTGTACCACAGGGTCTCCCTGCTCGACATCACTCTCCAGGGTCATGCCATTTACCGTGGTTTAATTTGCCCAAATGCAACAATTTGCCCCAGTTAAATTCCATTTGCCAATCCGTGTCCACTTCTCTAGGTCATTCTATGGTAATCTTAAAATAGACACAAAGAGCTGGATCTCAGGAGAGAAGAAATGGGTGACGTTTTGGGTCAAGACCCTTCTTCAGACCCGTAAAGTCACCCATTCCTTCTCTCCAGAGATGCTGCCTGTCCCGCTGAGTTACTCCAGATTTTTGTGTTTATTTTTGGTGTAAATCAGTATCTGCAGTTCCTTCCTACACTATTGTAATCTTAATCTTTTTCACTGTCTACTATACTAGGCTGCAGGGTGATTTGGATAGGCTGAGTGAATGGGCAGATGCATGGCAGATGCAGTATAATGTGGATAAATGTGAGGTTATCCACTTTGGTGGCAAAAACATGAGGGTAGACTATTATCTGAATGGTGGCAGATTAGGAAAGGGGGAGATGCAACGAGACCTGGGTGTCATGGTACACCAGTCATTGAAAGTAGGCATGCAGGTGCAGCAGGCAGTGAAGAAAGCAATGGTATGTTAGCATTCATAGCGAAAGGATTTGAGTATAGGAGCAGGGAGGTTCTACTGCAGTTATACAGGGTTTTGGTGAGGCCACACCTGGAGTATTGCGTATAGTTTTGGTCTCCAAATCTGAGGAAAGACATCCTTGCCATAGAGGGGGTACAGAGAAGATTCACTAGACTGATTCCTGGGATGTCAGGACTTACATATGAGGAAAGATTGGATAGACTCGGCTTGTACTCGCTGGAATTTAGAAGATTGAGGGGGGATCTTATAGAAACTTACAAAATTCTTAAAGGGTTGGACAAGTTAGATGCTGGAAGATTGTTCCCGATGTTGGGAGAGTCCAGAACAAGGGGTCACAGTCTAAGGATAAGGGGGAATTCCTTTAGGACCGAGATGAGGAAAACATTCTTTACACAGAGAGTGGTGAGTCTCTGGAATTCTCTGCCACAGAAGGTAGTTGAGGCCAGTTCATTGGCTATATTTAAGAGGGCGTTAGATGTGGCACTTGTGGCTAAAGGGATCAGGGGGTATGGAGAGAAGGCAGGTACGGGATACTGAGTTGGATGATCAGCCATGATCACATTGAATGGCGGTGCAGGCTCGAAGGGCCGAATGGCCTACTCCTGCACCTATTTTTCTATGTTTCTATGTTTCTATACCACCAATTTTGGTGTCCGCTCAAACTTATTAATCATGCCACCTACATTCTCATGCAAATCATTAATATAGATGAAAAACAGCTTCCGGTGGCGCCATGTTCTGAGAGAGAACAGCGCCAGATCAGCTCCGCAAAAATCTGAAAAAAATCGGGGGTTAAAAAGGAGGCTACTAACGGTACTTATCGCAGGAGAGCGATTCTAAATGCACCAATCCTTTCAACATATCACTGGTCACCTGCCTCCAATCTGAATAACAACCCTCTGCTACACCCTCTGACTCCTACCGTGAAGCCAATTGTCTAGCTTGCCTGGTCCTCATGTGATCTAGCCAACTGGAATGGACGGCCATGTAGGACCTGGTCAAAGGACTTGTTAAAATCCACATAGATAACGTTTACAATCATGCCCTCATCAATCCTCTTTAGTCACCTCTTCAAAAGAATAAATCAAATTTATGAGGCATAATTCCCATGTGCAAACCCATGTTGACTCGTCCTAATCAGTCCTTGACTTTCCAAATGCTGGTAGATCCTGATTCCCCTCCAGTAACATTTTCACCGCAGATGTTATACTCACTACACTGCAATTTCCTTGCTTATCCTTGCTGCCTTCTTAAATGAAGGATGAAGGCACCACTTTAACCACCCTGGTCTTCCAGTACCTCAACCCATGACAAAATATGATGCAAATATCTCTGCCCAGCCCCCTGCAAATTTCTTCCCCAGCATTCCACAATGTCCTAGGATGCACATGATCAGGCCTTGGGGATTTATTCACCTTATGTGTGTTAACATTGTCTGCACTTCCTCTTTTGTGATGTAGATATTCTATTATATCACAATTCGTTCCCTTTGAGTTCTTAGCCTCCATGACCTTCTCTGCGGTACATGGAGATTAAAAATATTCATTTAAGGCATCACCTGCTTCTCCTGTGGCTCTACACAGAAATGTCCACATTGGTCCTCATTTCTCTCCCTTATTAGATTCAAAATTCAAGATTCTAGATTCAATTTAATTGTCACATGTACCAATTAAGGTACAGTGAAATTTGAGTTACCTTACAGCCATACTAAGTAAAAAGCAAAAATACACACATCACATAAAATAAAGTTTAACATAAACATCCACCACAGTGGAATCAACATTTCTCACTGTAATGGAAGGCAGTAAAGGTCAGTCATCTTGCTCCTTTGTTCACCCGTGGTCGGGGCCTTTGAACGGGGCCGTTGTCGATGGTCCGCGGTTCAAGCCCTCTCGTCGGGATGATCGAAACTCTGGCATCGGGAACATTTGCTCACGATACTTGGAGATTGTCTTTTGATTTTCCTTTAGCCTATCAACCATAGATCATTACCACAACTCTATTATTCTTACGGCTATCTGCGTTTTCTCCTCTAATTTGACGGACTACTGGAGGGTTTATAATATAATCCCATTAAAGTGATCATCCCCTTCTTTATCTAACTTCCACCATACTGGATAATGTCCCAAGAACATTCTCTTTAAGTACTGCTGTGATGTTTTCCAAATGAAAATGTCAACCCTCCTCCTCCCATACCTCCACCACTGCTTGTATAATCTGTGCCCTGGAACACTTCTGTCCCTCCTACCATTCCTGCCCCTACCTCAACTATGTTACTGTTACAGCACAGATGTAGCAGTCCCATGCACCAATCCATGTTGCTGAGTTCTTGAACAGCTCCGGCATTCCGGCGGCCCGACTCGGAGCTGTGGCGGCTTTCCGGTGGCGGTGGCAGCGGCAGCGACTTCGGAGGTTCGGCCGCGGGCCCAGTGGACGACATCGTCGGGAGCTCGCAGGTCATAGGTTGGTGACCTGTTTTTCCGGAGCTCCTGCGGCAACAGCTGCGTCCGCTGGACTGGAGGGCGGCAGCTTCAGCAGCTTCAACCGCCCCGGGCCGCGGAGTTGAACCGGCCCGTTCGCGGAGCGCAGTTCAGCCGCGGGACTTATTTACATCACCCGGTGCGGTCACAACATCGGAGGCCCGGGTCACCTCAGTGCAGAGGAAGATGAAGAACAAGAAGGGAAGAGACAAAGACTTTAGTTTTTTGCCTTCCATCACAGTGAGGAGGTGTCTGGTGAACTCACTGTGGTGGATGTTAAATATGTGTTTATCGTGTGTTTTGCTCTTTACTATATGTATGACTGCAGGCAACAACATTTCGTTCAGATGCAAAGGTCTGAATGACAATAAAAGTTTTCCTTCCTTCCTTATCTGCCTTACCTGTGAGCCTTCTTACATTGAAATAAATGTATTTAGTCATCAGACCTTCCTCTCTCCCCATCCTGCCCCTGCCTGTCAAGTCTACCAACTTGCTCACTTTGACATTTATATTTGGTTTAACTTTCCCATTTACCACACTGCTGCTTAGGATCCCATCCCAAACCAAACCAAACCAGACTAGTTTAAACCTTTCCAAGTAGCACGATATTGCTTTTCCTCCAGTCCAGCTGAGACCTGTCCTTCTTGTACATCTTATCTGCCCCGGAAAGAGCCCAATGGCCTATATGCATGAGACCTCCCTCCTGCACCATCTCCTTAGCCACATATAACCTTACTATCTGTCTGTATACTCGCTAGCTCATGGCACTGGGAGTAATTTGGAGATTACAACCACAGAGGTTCTGTGTTTTTAACTTACTACCTAGCTGCCTAAATTACTCTTGTAGGACCTCTTCTCTCTTCCTGCCAATGTCATTGGTACCAATAGGGACCATGACATCTGGCTGCACACTTTCCTCTTTCCCCCATCAGGGATAATTTCCTCTCCCACTTAGAAATAGTGACTTGGAACCTTTTATTATTACTCGAGAGAACAGTCAAAGCATCATCTTAACTCCTCCAAAAGGAGTCACGTCTGACAAGGCAGAACTTCCATATTTGGAAAATGTTGCTTGATTAAACCCTTTCTGCTTGCATGCTGCAAGAATGACAAAGACTTCAATTTAAATAGAAGTTCTGATGAATTCTGTTGGGCGTGGAAACATTACACCCAAGAGATATTTGGTGGTCTGGTGGATGACAGGTTGAGGTGAGGCAATGGTGAGATGGGTGTTGGCACGGAGCAGGAAGGAGAAACAGTTGTGATCACCAGAACTAAACATCCTGAAGAATTTCCGCAGCAGTTGTGCACTCACACCTGAAAATGTGTTTCTAAATTGTTGAACATATTCTTAGAAATAGGACAAAGTATAATGAATGCTATGGAGTATAGGTGAATCGGAGAGTACCCTAGTTTATGGAAGGACCATTTAGAAGCCTGATAACAGAGGGGCAGAAGCTGTTCCTGAGACTGGTGGTGCGTGCTTTCAAGCTTTGGTATCATCTTCTCCACTGGAGCAGGGTGAAGGAATGACCAGGGTAGGATAAGTCTATGATTATGTTAGCTGCTTTTCTGATACATCATGAAGTGTAGATGCAATCAATGGTATGGAGTCGGATCTGTATGATAGACTGGGCTACATCCACACCTCTCTGCAATTTTGTGTGGTCTTCAGCAGCTCTATTCCCAAAGCAAGCTGTGATGCAACCCAATAATATGCTTTCTATGGTGCATCTGTAGAAGTTTGCAAGACTTCTACAGATCTCACCCTATGCTTTAAGTTACAATCTCAAAGCTTTCTCCCTTCCCCCAATTCCCATTTGCACAAAGTCTTGACTCCCTTAAGCTTGTGGCTTGGACTGCAGCCACTTTGGATCACCTTCCAGCTCGCTGTGATCTTTCACCCAGTTGGAACATCAACACAGAATTCAGATGGGACAGGACAGCATCATTTCAAAACTCTCCAGCATTCCATGACTTATTTAGGATTTGCCAAAAACAGTGGCTCCAGGCTGGTTTTTATCAGATTACATGTCTGTGTGTCACCATGCCAATCCCGTGACACCTTCAAAAAGAACCTGACACACAGCATGTCAATTGGGATTAACTAATTCCCGCACTTTCCCCTTGATGCCCTAGATGAAGTAGAGTATTGCAGTGGCCCTATACCTGCTTAAGTGGTGCACACAATATTATAAATGGATGGCTCTGAAGGCATTGGAATTAAGTACTAAAAAGGCATTGTGTATTTTCACCTGCTGCAAATGCTGAGTGATCCCAGTGTTCCCGATGAGGCAGGGCCGAAGAGTGCACAGGTAAAGAGTCAGTGATGACTGTGCCTTTTGGCAGGCTTGTGGGATCAGGTGCAGTGTGGACACCTTGATGTTAGGTGGCAGGGTGTGGAGGGAGGCAGATGGTGGCATTAATAGCATTTGTGGGCCACTGGGGTGGTATTGGGAGGCATTGGGTTGAGTGAAGTGTAGGGGGGTTGGGAAGCTGGTTGAGGTCTGAAGAGGGTTTGAAATCCTGGACGGAAGAGGTTATGTTCAGGGATGTGTCCATGGGAATGGTCAGTAGTTGCGCGGGGGTTTGGTTGTGTAGACCTAAGTGGATGGTGTTTAGGTAATCAGGAGTTGGAGTCTGATCAGGAGTCAGTAGGGTGTGTTATTAAAAAAACAATATGAAATTCACTGATAGATAAAAATGCAGGAGAAACTTAGCAGGAGAGGCAGTATCTATGGAGCGAAGGAATAGGTGACGTTTCGGGTCGAGACCCTATTCTGAAGAAGGGTCTCGACCCGAAACATCACCTCTTCTATCGCTCCATAGATGCTGCCTCACCAACTGAGTTTCTCCAGCATTTTTGTCTACCTACGATTTTTCCGGCATCTGCAGTTCTTTCTTAAACATATGAAATTCACTAATATATTCCATGACAGATGACCTAAAACTTCCTTAAAGCAACTACGGCAGATAGATCTGAAAAGTGCCAGGTTTGATTCAACAGTTCAATGATGTTATATTTGTCACATATGCAACTGTGCAGTGAAATTATTTTTGCATGTATTACACGTGCAGGTGTTGCCCTTTTTAGCGCCATATTTCAAAGTGCAAAGTCCAGGCCGCCTGCACGCTTGGTCTACTGGAGCAGTTCCCGTGAACTGACGTCCCTCTCCTTTCTTTGTCCAGCCATCTTTGTGTCCAGGGGGAGCCTCCTGCAGCCTACCGTGAAGGCGCTGGAGGCATTACCCCGTTTCACCCACATACCGGCCCATTCTTAGCACCCGACGTCTCCTGGCTGTGCCCTCTGGGCAGGGGTTCCAGAACCCACTGATCAACGAGCCTTTGGGTGACTTACACCGTCTTACAAGCCTTCGGGCAGGTGACACCGTTCGACGAGCCTTCGAAACTGTATTATATCATCACATCCATGGTGGAAATGGAAGCCACCACATTCAGTCTCAGCCACGTTAATTCAAAATGGGAAATTGTTCTTTTTACTGATCTCTGCTGATCTCCTGTAGGATGAGTACGTGGAAACAAGACAAGAAATTGTGTGGCTGGCTCCAGTATTGCTCACTACAAGCTCAATGCATAAAATATCCTCATTCCTTACAGGGAAGAAGCTGTTGTCCAGTCCAGTGCGATGGAGTTTTGTTCTTTTAATATGGATGCCAAGGGCAGTCACGGTGGCGCAGCGGTAGAGTAGCTGCCTTACAGCGAATGCAGTGCCGGAGGCCTGGGTTTGATCCTGAATACGGGTGCTGTCTGTACGGAGTTTGTACGTTCTCCCCGTGACCTGCGTGGGTTTTCTCCGAGATCTTCGGTTTCCTCCCACACTCCAAAGACGTGCAGATTTGTAGGTTAATTGGCTTGGTAAATGGAAAAATTGTCCCCAGTGGGTGTAGGATAGTGTTAATGTGCGGGTGTCGCTGGTCAGCGCAGACCCAGTGGGCCGAAGGGCCTGTTTCCGTGCTGTATCTCTAAACTAAACTAAACTAATCTGGGAGCCCATATATCAGACCTTATTTTTAAGTAGTGAAATCTTAGTGAATTTTCCATAACTCATCAGTAAACTCCCCATTGGCCAGGGTTTGGAATCTGAATTTGAAGAATGACATAAAAGCAGCCAACTATGCACATGTCATACATCTGTCAGAACAAGCTGCCACATGGATGACTGAATAAGTTCAGAGCTGATCAGCATTGCTTCTCAAACTATGCTATCACATTTATTCAGTTGATCTGCTATCCAAAAATATTTCACAGAAACAATGGAAAAGTTTAACAGTTTTATTTTACTTTCAATCAATGGCCAAAAAAGTGGTTTTCTTAAATCAAGTTCAAGTTACATTTATTGTCACATGCACCTCTGGTACAGTGAGAGTTGAGTTACCATACAGCCATGCGAATAAAAAGAACACAATACACAATAGAATGTAACATAAACATCCCCACACAGCAGAATCAACGTTTCCCACTGTGAGGGAAGGCAATAAGGTTCAGTCATCTTCCTCTTTGAGCCCTCCGCAGTCGTCGAAGTACAGGCCCTCTCGCTGGGATGATCGGAATCCCGGTGAAGAAACGGAAGAACACACTCAGCGGCCTGGAGTTTCCGAATCGGCCGTTTCCTACCGGAGACTGCGGCTACCGAAGTCCACAGGCCGAGCTAGGCGATGTTCCAACACTGGCGACCCTCAGCTATAGATCCCAGGACCCCGCGCAGTTAAATGCAGCGCCGCACGGGGTTAGAAGCTCCGCCATCCACAGCTCCACAGTGTTAAGGCCCAACACTCCAGAGCTGCGATGGAATGCAGTGCTGCACCGCTGCTGAAGCTCTGGCCGGTCTTCGGAAGGAAAGTCCGTGCCAATCCAGATGATAGGCCGCGGGGGGGGGGGGGGATGCGACTCGGAGAAAAGACGAATCCTCGACCAGGAAGTGACTGGGAAACAGTTTCCCCTCTACCCCTGCCCACCTCCACCACATAAAAAAAGACTAAGGAACCTCCAAAAACTTACTTTATGACTAATAATAACAAAAAGAATGAAACGACGGACAAACTCCCGTATGTACCACAAATTACAATTTTGACAATGAACAATCATTTTAGTGATCAGAGTGTCAATTAGAAAATAATAAATATATCAATATTCAATTGCTCAGAACATCTCAAAGCATTTCACAAGCAACAAATCAAGAAAGGGACCCCAAGAAAGGGAGTTTGTGGAGTGCCTCGGTGATGGATTCTTAGAGCAGCTTGTTTTGGAGCCTACCAGGAAGAAGGCATTTCTGGATTTAGTGTTATGTAATGAATCGGATTTGATAAAGGAACTTGAGGTTAAGGAGCCATTAGGAGGTAGTGACCATAATATGGTCAAGTTTAATCTATAATTGGAGAGGGAGCAGGGTAAATCGGAGGTGTCGGTGTTACAGTTGAATAAAGGGGACTATGGAGCCATGAGGGAGGAGCTGGCCAAAGTTGACTGGAAAAATAGCCTAGCAGGGATGACAGTGGAAAAACAATGGCAGGTATTTCTGGGAATAATACAGAAGGAGCAGGATCAGTTCATTCCAAAGAGGAAGAAAGATTCCAAAGGGAGTAAGGGGCGACCTTGGCTGACAAGGGACATTAGGGAAAGTGTACAAATAAAAGAGAAGTACAACACAGCAAAAATGAGCGGGAAGCAAGAGGATTGGGTAATATTTAAAAAGTAACAGAAGAGAACTAAAAAGGCAATACGGGGAGAAAAGATGAGGTACGAAAGTAAGATAGACAAGAATATAAAGGAGGATAGTGAAAGCTTCTTTAGGTATGTGAAGAGGAAAAAATTAGTTAAGACCAAAGTTCTTCCCTAGAAGACTGAAAAAGGTGAATTTATAATGGGGAACAAGGAAATGGCAGATGAGTTGAACAGGTACTTTGGATCCGTCTTCACTAAGGAGGACACAAACAATCTTACTGATATACTCGTGGCCAGAGGATCTGAGGAACTGAAGGAAATTCACATTAGGCAGAAAATGGTGTTGGGTAGATTGATGGGACTGAAGGCTGATAAATCCCCAGGGCCAGATGATCTTAAGGAAGTGGCTCTAGAAATCGTGGATGCATTGGTGATAATTTTCTATAGGTTCAGGATCAGTTCCTGTGGATTGGAGGGTAGCTAATGTTATCCCACTTTTTAAGCTAGGCGGGAGAGAGAAAACAGGGAATTATAGACCAGTTAGCCTGACATCGGTGGTGGGGAAGATGCTGGAGTCAATTATAAAAGATGAAATAGCGGCACATTTAGTTAGCACTAACAGGATCGGTCGGAGTAAGCATGGATTTACAAAGGGGAAATCATGCTTGACTAATCTTCTGGAATTTTTTGAGAATGTAACAAGGAAAATGGACACGGGAGAGCCAGTGGATGTAGTGTACTTGGACTTTCAGAAAGCATTTGATAAGATCCCACAGGAGATTAGTGGCCAAAATTAGAGCACATGGTATTGGGGGTAGAGTGCTGACATGGATAGAGAAGTGATTGGCAGACAGGAAACAAAGAGTAGGGATTAACGGGTCCCTTTCAGAATGGCGGGCAGTGGTTCCCGCAAGGCTCGGTGCTGGGACCGCAGCTATTTACAATGATTTGGATGAGGGGATTCAAAGTAACATTAGAAAATTTTCAAATGACACAAAGCTGGGTGGCAGTGTGAACTGTGAGGAGGATGCAATGAGAATGCAGGGTGACTTGGACAGGTTGGGGGAGTGGGCAGATGCATGGCAGGTGCAGTTTAATGTGGATAAAAGTGAGGTTATCCACTTTGGTAGCAAAAACAGGAAGACAGATTACTATCTAAATGGTGTCAAGTTAGGATAAGTGGAAGTACAATGGGATCTGGGGGTCCTTGTTCATCAGTCCATGAAGGTAACCATGCAGGTACAGCAGTCATCGAAGAAAGCAAATGGCATGTTGGCTTTTATAACAAGAGGAGTTGAGTATTTGAGCAAAGAGGTCCTTCTGCAGTTGTACAGGGCCCTAGTGAGACCACATCTGGAGTATTGTGTGCAGTTTTGGTCCCCTAATTTGAGGAAGGACATTCTTGCTATTGAGGGAATGCAGCGTAGGTTTACAAGGTTAATTCCCGGGATGGTGGAACTGTCATATGCTGAGAGAATGGAGTGGCTGGGCTTGTATCTCTGGAGTTTAGAAGGATGAGAGGGGATCTTATTGAAACATATAAGATTATTAAGGTTTTGGACACGCTAGAGGCAGAACACATTTTCCCGATGTTGGAGGAGTCCAGAACCAGGGGCCACAGTATCAGAATAATGGGTAAGCCATTTAGAACGGAGAAGAGGAAACACTTTTTCTCACAGAGAGTTGTGAGTCTGTGGAATTCTCTGCCTCAGGGGGCGGTGGAGGCTGGTTCTCTGGATACTTTCAAGAGAGAGCTAGATAGGGCTCTTAAAGATAGCGGAGTCAGGGAATATGGGGAGAAGGCAGGAACGGGGTACTGATTGGGGAAGATCAGCCATGATCACATTAAATGGCGATGCTGGCTCGAAGGGCTGACTGGCCTACTCCTGCACCTATTGCCCTTGTCCATTTTCCTTGTTACATCTTCAAAAGATTCCACAAGATTAGTCAAGCATGAGTTTCCCTTCGTAAATCCATGCTGACTCGGACCGATCCTGTTACTGCTATCCAAATGTTAGGCTATTTCATCTTTTATAATTGATACCAGCATCTTCCCCACCACCGATGTCAGGCTACCTGGTCTATAATTCCCTGTTTTCCCTCTCTCGCCTTTCTTAAAAAGTGGGATAACAGATAAGTGAAAGGACAGATCCAAAGTACCTCTTCAACTCATCTGCCATTTCCTTGTTCCCCATAATAAATTCACCTTTTTCGGCCTTCAAAGGTCTAACTTTGGTCTTTACTATTTTTTTCCTCATCACATACCTAAAGAAGTTATTACTATCCTGCTTTATATTCTTGGCTAGCCTACCTTCGTACCTCATCTTTTCTCCCCGTATTGTCTGTTTGGTTATCTTCTGTTGATCTTTAAACATTACCCAATCCTCTTGCTTCCCGCTCATCTTTGCTACGTTGTACTTCTTTGCTTTAATTTGTATACTGTCCCTGACGTCCCTTGTCAGCCAGGGTCGGCCCTTTCTCCCCCTGGAATCGTTCTTCCTCCTAGGAATGAACTGATCCTGCACCTTCTGTATTATTCCTAGAAATACCTGCCATTTTTGTTCCACTGTCATTCCTGCTAGTGTATCTTTCCAGTCAACTTTGGCCAGCTCCTCCCTCATGGCCCCATAGTCCCCTTTATTCAACTGTAACACTGACACCTCCGATCTACCCTTCTCCCTCTCCAATTGTAGATTAAACCTGACCATGTTATGGTCACTATCTCCGAATGGCTCATTAACCTCAAGATCCTTTATCAAATCCTGTTCATTACATAACACTAAACCCAGAATTGCCTTCTCCCTGGTAGGCTCCAATACAAGCTGTTCTAAGAATTCATCATGAAGGCACTCTACAAAGTCCCTTCCTTGGGGTCCAGTACCAACCTGATTTTCCCAGGCTACCTGCATGTTGAATTCTCCCACAACAACCACAGCATTACTTATGCCACATACCTTAATTTTAACTCCTGATTCAACTTGCACGTTTGTCCAAGCTACTGTTTGGGGGCCTGTAAATTAGTCCCATTAGGGTATTTTTACCCTTATAATTCCTTAGTTCTATCCATACTGACTCCACATCTCCTGTTTTAATGTCACCCCTTGCAAGGAACTGAATTTCATTCCTCACCAACAGAGATGCCCCACCCCTTCTGCCCACCCGTCTGTCTTTTCGATAGGAGGTATACCCTTGAATATTC
The DNA here is from genome assembly GCA_963514005.1 of Raja brachyura. The sequence continues at coordinate 148,142 of CAUPSL010000750.1, read as the reverse complement.
AGTTCCCAGCCCTGGCCCTCTTGCAGCCATGTCTCAGTAATTCCCACAACACCGTAGTTGCCCGTTTCTAACTGAGCCTCAAGCTCGCCCACTTTATCCCTTATACTTCGCGCATTCATATACAGCACTTTGACCCCCGTATGCACTTCCCCCCCCGCACCGCTCGCAATTGGCCCTGACCTTACTCTGTTGTTCCTTCTCGAGCTTTCCTTCCCATTAATTCGAGAAACTTTTGTAATTTTTCCTGTAGTCACTTCCCCTTCAACTCCATCTTTATACTCCCAATTTGTCAATCCCTCCCCCCCACTATTTAGTTTAAACCCGCACGTGTGGCCCTAGCAAACCTGCCTGCCAGAATGTCGCCCCCCCCTCCAGTTAAGGTTTAACCCGTCCCTTTTGTACAGGTCACCCCTACCCCAGAAGAGATCCCAGTGGTCTATAAATCTAAATCCTTGCTCCCTGCTCCAGCCACACATTCAGATCCCCCATCTCCCTGTTCCTGTCCTCACTAGCACGAGGTACTGGAAGCAATCCAGAGATAACTACCCTAGAAGTCCGGCATTTCAGTCTACTTCCCAACTCTCTGAAGTCATGTTGGAGAACCTACTTCCTCTTCTTCCCGATGTCGTTTGTGCTTACGTGCACAACTACTGCCGGCTGTTCACCTTCTCTCTTGAGGATCTTCTGAATTCGGCTTGTGACATCCTGAACCCTGGCACCAGGGAGGCAACAGACCATCCTCGCATCTCGTCTGCCGCCACAGAATCTCCTGTCCATTCTTCGGACAATGGAATCACCCACCACTGGGGCTCTGCCCGATGTCGGTCTCGCCAGTCGAGTCCCATCTCTAGGATTGGAGCCACCAACGTGTCCGCCGCACGGACTGGAAACATCTTCTCCCTCGGACAGTTTTCATCAGGCACAGCCACCTGGGTCTTCTGCACTCCACGATTTCCACCCTTTCTCTCCGTCACACACCTTGGTTCTTCCTGTAACCTCGGCGTGTAGGTCCTGGCCAGGAAACTCTTGTTTTCCTGGATGGCCCTGAGGTCATCCAGCTGCTTCTCCAGTGCCCCAACACGGTCCTTTAGGAGCTGAAGCTGGACGCACTTGCCATAGTTGTAGCAGCCAGAGGCTCCATCCGTGTCCCTGGGCTCCCACATTCTGCAAGCCTCACACTGTCTCATCTGCCCCGACATGTGTTTACCGCGTTCTGTCCTCTCAAGCTTTATGCGTAGCCTCCTCTCCGAAGATTCTCGAGCCAAAGACTCTCACTTTACTCACAGGGCATTTCCCTCACAAAGCAGCTCCCTCACTGCCGCTCCCTAAGAGCCATCTTGCTTATATTGACTGATAAATTGCCTAATTTACAAACCAAATTCCTCAGTTTTAAACTGTTTTCCCCGTCTGACACTCATTATAACCCTGGTCCAAACATGATCAAAGAGCTGCATTTCAGAGATGGGATGAAAGGTTAATGCAAAGGCAGCATTTGATTAAATACAGCATCAAGGAACTGTGGTAAAACTGAAAATGGACACCAAGTTGCAAACTCTGAAACTAGCCGAATTCATATCTTGCATAAAGGAAAATAGCTGTGACTATTAAGCGCCAGTCCTTTTTATTTGGATGTTCCAGAAATGAGCGTAAGGATAGGAACATGTCATATGCTGTAGAGCTACTGTGACGGTAATAGATCAAAGCTGACTGGGAGGCTGGAGTTAATGTGCGCCATCACCTGTCTCTTGACAGTTCATGATGGTCGGTGGGTGGCAGTGCTACTGGTCGATAATCATTAAAGTGCACCACCTTGCTTCTCTTTGACACAAGGATGACAGTGATCTTCTTTACGCAGGCAGGGACCTCAGAGTGGAGTAGTGAGAGGTTAAAGATATCTGTGAATACCCCTGACCGCTGGTCCATGCAGGGCTTGAGGATGCATCTGAGGACTCCATCCGGGCTAGTTGCTTTCAGCTAATTCACCTCAGATTGGACAATCCTACATCTGTAACCAGAGGATGAAGATGTCTATGAATACTCCTGAGCACTGCTCCATGCAGGTCCTGAGGTCATGGCCGGGGACTCCATCCGGGCCAGTCTCTTTCTGCTGATTCACTCTCAGAAAGGTCGATCGTACATCTGCTACTGTGACCATGGGTAGTGTTATTATTTACATTGATGTTGGTGCATGTGGGTTGTTCCATCCAGTACCAACTATCATGTAACTAAGATTGACTTAACATTGGTTTTAGTGAGGACTGTGCAAAGTAGTATTTGCACAGTTATCAATCCTGTTTCAATGAATGGTATTTTCAGTCATCGATCCTGTTTAAATGGATGGGATCGCCATTGGTCCCTGCCCTTGCTGGCATTAAAACTGAGCTGGCATTGCACGCACCTACAATTATAAGAAGGGCATCACGTTTATTTTAAGCACACAGTTCTGCTTTATATGGTGACTGAATTAGAGGCTGACCGAAGAAATAAGAACAGTGCAGCATGGAACACCCACCCGTCCTTTGTTCTCAAGACAGGACATGATTTACTGCACTCACCTGCTTTAATTGTGACCAGGGAACGCCCACGTTACACTGCCAAAGATGAGAAAATGCCACAATAGAAGATATTTGCTGCTGACATGCGAGAGTTCCCCACATCAAATCACTACAATTAGACTTCAATTTGAAATCATGTAAAAATCTTGTTATCCCAAATCACACTGACTAATTGCTCATTGTTCTAAAGGCAACTACTAGCAATGAGTCTTTCGTGCTTCGGTAAATCTCAAACTTCAACAAATGTGCAAAGTAGAGCAGAAGCTTGAACAGAGCTGCCTCTGGATTTAATACAGAGCCCTGCGGTGAAGTGGCAGTGTGCTGAAAAGAGGTCCAATCTGCAAGCTATGTCCAGCTCAGTTGTATGCCTGCAAGGATAGGTACCAATGGTGATCCCATTCATTTAAACAGGATCGATAAAGCTGGGTAAAGTAATGAGTGCTGATAAGTGGACTCACTTATATGGAACAAGCTGCCAGTAGAGGTAGTTGAGCCAAGTAGTTCAACAGCATTTAAAATACATTTGAACAGGGACACAGATAGGAAGCATTTGGATGGATATGGGCCAAATGTAGGTAAATGGGACTACATTAGATGAGGCATCTTGGTCGGCATGGCCAAGTTGGGCCTAAACGCCCGTTTCTGTGCTGTATGACTCCCTGACTAAGTGCTTGATTTGGTTTATTTTACTGTGTTTTAAAGTATTTGAATATATTTTTTCATTAGATTCATTTATTTTTTTGTAACAAAAAAAAATCATTTAAATATTGACTCACTTTTGACTCCATCACTCAAGGATGTTTAAAAATAGTTTAAAAGCTTTTGCAGGATGAACAGCCAAAGTCTTTAAGGAGGTTCTGAAGGAGAAGGATCAAGGATATGCAGCTTGATGCCAACTCATCCCCAGAGCATGCTCCACCTTACATCTGGAGAGAACATGGGTGGGAAAGGCAAATAAACAGTGAATTCAGGCAGCGATATGGGCCCAGTTAATTCACAAAGAACTTTACAAACAGTGAAGGTAATTTTCACTCATTGGGAAAGTGGACCATGGGTGAAAGCAAATTGACTACGTTGTTTATACAAGGTAAACATGCTGCCTCACCAGCTGAGTTTCTCCAGCATTTTTGTCTACCTCCGATTTTTCCAGCACCTGCACTTCTTTCGTAAACATGTTGTTTATACAAATAACTTGAGTACAGCATCACCATCATGTGAAATGTTGAAAAAAACGAACTAATGTAATAGGAGCGCCATTTGGCCATCAAGTCTACTCCGCCATTCAATCATGGCTGATCTATCTCTCTCTCCTAATTCCATTCTCCAGCCTTCTCCCCATAATCCCTGACACCGATACTAATCACTTGTCTTGTTTAACTTCCTGGAGTCTTCGTACATGGTGGAAGCACACCTTACTCTTATTTCCCTGGAAGCTGAACTTAATACTCATGATGAGAAGTGTACAAAGTGAAATGATGTTGCTGGCACTGTTTAGCCCTTTGCATTGGGTAAGTTTAAAAACCATGCAAGGAAACTGCAGCAAGTGGAAAATGTGGATTGTGGTTCATGAGGTTAGACGATAGAGCAAGCAAAACAGCACACAAGGAGAATTGAAGGCCAGCTGGGGGTAACAACAAATTTGACAATGGTGATAAGACATGAGAGACATACAACTCCTTTCCAGAATACTAATAACATACTAATAACTGCATATTAATAACAGTAGAAGTAGCAGGTAAAATTGATTGTGCAAAACAGGAAACCACAAACAGACATTCCAGGGGGCAACTTGCTCGTGTATTGCAGCACAATTGATGCTCTATTTAGTGAGGTCTTTGAAATATTATGGAGTCATTTTCATCCAGCAACCTCAGAAACTTTTTTCACGCTATTGATTTGGCATTTGCAGCCAAAGGTCTGGAGAAGCAATTAGCGAGCGTACAGCTGAGTTGAACAATTTGTGGTGCCAACTTTGGGAATCGTCCCAAAATAGATGTTCAGCAATTGATTTGAGTTCGGGCTTGCAGGTGAGCATATTCCGATAAACTCGTCAGTACATATGATTGCATTGTTGATCAGGCATGTAACATCACTACTTTTATTTAATATGTAGGAAGTAAATAGGCATGCAGGGTGTAAGACCCTGACTGCAGTAACGATCATGTTCTTTGTCAGGCCTGAGTCACAGGACTGTGGAAAACAGCTTCAGAGGGCAACCCTGCCGACATTGTCAGGATAACCATGCATCTTAAATCTGCAAGAAAATGATGCACAAAGCATCAACTTCTAAAACTAGTTTTGTTTAGACACACAGTGTTGAAAGAGGCCCTTTGGCCCAATGAGTCCGTACCAACCAGCGAGCCCCGCACATAAACACTATGCTACACACAAGTGACAATTTATACATACCAAGCCAATTAACCTACAAACCTGCATGTCTTTGGAATGTGGGAGGAATTTGCAGATGAAAATCCACACGGTCACTAGGAGGACATATAAACCCCGTACAGACAGTACCTGCAGAAACCCAGGTCCCCAGGGCTGCAAGAGCTGTAAGGCAGCAACTCTACCATAGCGCTACCATGCCACCATATAAAGCATTATGACTAAGACAACTAGACAACGAGACAACTATATAAGCAATATGGTTGTAGAAAATGACAGTCCACAGATATCCTGACTTGACAGCTTGTATTGGAGCCTACCAGGGAGAAGGCAATTCTGGATTTGGTGTTATGTAATGAACCGGATTTGATAAAGGGCCTCAAGGTTAATGAGCCATAGGAGGTAGTGACCAGAACATGGTCAGGTTTAATCTACAATTGGAGAGGGAGAAGGGTAGATCGGAGGTGTAAGTGTTACAGTTGAATAAAGGGGACTATGGGGCCATGAGGGGGGAGCTGGCCAAAGTTGACTGGAAAGATACACTAGCAGAGATGAGAGTGGAACAAAAATGGCAGGTGTTTCTAGGAATAATACAGAAGGTGCAGGATCAGTTCATTCTTAGGAGGAGGAGAGATTCCAAGGAGAGTAAGGGGCGACCATGGCTGACAAGGGACACCAGGGACAGTGTAAAAATTAAAGCGAAGAAGTACAACGTAGCAAAGATGAGCAGTAAGCAAGAGGATTGGGTAATGTTTAAAGAACAACAGAAGATAACTAAAAAGACAATACAGGGAGAAAAGATGAGGTACGAAGGTAAGCTAGCCAAGAATATAAAGCAGGATAGTAAAAGCTTCTTTAAGTATGTGAAGGGGAAAAAATTAGTTAAGACCAAAGTTGGACACTTGAAGACCGAAAAAGGTGAATTTATTATGGGGAACAAGGAAATGGGTACTTTGGATCCGTCTTCACTAAGGAGGACACAAACAATCTTCCTGATACAGTAGTGGCCAGAGGATCTGGGGTGACAGAGGAACTGAAGGAAATCCACATTAGTCTGCATCCCAGGGTGCTTAAGGAAGTGGCTCTGGAAATCGTGGATGCATTGGTGATAATTTTCCAATGTTCTATAGACTCAGGATCAGTTCCTGTGGATTGGAGGGTAGCTAATATTATCCCACTTTTTAAGTTAGGCGGGAGAGAGAAAACAGAGAATTATAGACCAGTTAGCCTGACATTGGTGGTGGGGAAGATGCTGGAGCAATTATAAAAGATGAAATAGCTGCACATTTGGATAACAGTAACAGGATCGGTACGAGTCAGCATGGATTTAGAAAGGTAAAATCATGCTTGACTAATCTTCTGGAATTTTTTGAAGATGTAACTAGGAAAATAGACAAGGAAAAATCAGTGGATGTAGTGTAACTGGACTTTCAGAAAGCATTTGATAAGGACCCACGTAGGAGATTAGTGGGCAAAATTAGGGCACATGGTATTGGGGGTAGAGTGCTGACATGGATAGAGAAGTGGTTGGCAGACAGGAAACAAAGAGTAGGGATTAATAGGTCCCTTTCAGAATGGCAGGCAATGACTAGTGGGGTACCGCAAGGCTTGGTGCTGGGTCCGCAGCTATTTACAATACACATCAATGATTTGATGTATAATGACATGAATGAAGTTTAATGCGAATAAATGTGAGATTATCCACTTTGGTAGCAAAAACAGGAAGGCAGATTACTATCTAATTGGCGTCAAGTTGGGAAAAGGGGAAGTACAATGGGATCTGGGGGTCCTTGTTCATCAGTCTATGAAAGTAAGCATGCAGGTACAGCAGGCAGTGAAGAAAACGAATGGCATGTTGGCCTTTATAACAAGAGGAATCAAAAATAGGAGCAAAGAAGTCCATCTGCAGTTGTACAGAGCCCTAGTGAGACCACACCTGGAGTATTGTGTGCAGTTTTGGCCCCTAATTTGAGGAAGGACATTCTTGCTATTGAGGGAGTGCAGCGTATGTTTACAAGGTTAATTCCCGGGATGGCGGGACTGTCATATGCTGAGAGAATGGAGCGGCTGGGCTTGTACACTCTGGAGTTTAGAAGGATGAGAGGGGATCTCATTGAACCATATATGATTGTTAAGGGTTTGGACACACTAGAGGCAGGAAACATGTTCCCGATGTTGGAGGAGTTGAGAACCAGGGGCCACAGTTTAAGAATAAGGAGTAAGCCATTTAGAACGTAGACGAGGAAACACTTTTTCTCACAGAGTGTTGTGGGTCTGTGGAATTCTCTGCCTCAGAGGATGGTGGAGGCAGGTTCTGTGGATGCTTTCAAGAGAGAGCTAGATAGGGCTCTTAAATATAACGGAGTCAGGGGATATGGGGAGAAGGCAGGAACGGGGTTCTGATTGGGGATGATCAGCCATGATCACATTGAATGGCGGTGCTCCCTCGAAGGGCCGAATAGCCTACTCTTCCACCTATTGTCTATTGTCTATTGTCTGACAGCCAAGCAGAAAATATACACGCAGAGGTGTTTTACATTTTAGTGTGTGAAACTAGGAGCAACGTTCTTTAAAAATATGCACAAAATGCATAGCAATGGGTGTAAATACAATACAATACAACAATACTTTATTAGCCAAGTATGTTTTGCAACATACGAGGAATTTCATTTGCCAAGTCAGTCACACAAATGAAAAGCAACAGAACACACAAAATACATTATAACATAAACATCCACCACAGTGACTCGTCAACATTCCTCACTCTGATGGAAGGCGAAAAAAAAAAGTTAAATCTCTTCCCTTTGTAGGGGGCCTCGAGCCTTCCGTTGACGGGACGATCTTACTCCCGTAGCCGGCGGCATTCAGGCCCTCCGCGTCGGGGTGATCACTCCTGCACCGGGGGATCTCAGCTCCCCCACACCGAGCGATCGGACCCCGGGTCGGGTCTTGTCGAACCTTCTGCGTTGTTGGAGCTCCCGACATCCACGTTCGAGATTGCGAGCTCCCGATGGTAAAGTCCGCAGGCTGCGGTTGGAGCATCGATCTCAGGCAAGGGATCAGCTCCATTGGTAAGGCCACGCCGTGCAGTGGGGCTCAAAGTCAGTCCTGAGAGAGGACTCCAGCTCCACGATGTTAGACCGCAGTTCGACCGGAGATACAACCCAGAAAGTAATCGCATCTCCGTCAGGGTAAGTGATTTTTTTTTTAAGTTTCCCCCAACCCCAACCCCCTCCCCCTCCCCCACATAAATCAAACAGGGGAACATTAAAACAAACTTTCAAAACACGCTAAAAACAACAAAAAAAGATGAAAAAACAGACAGACTGTTGGCGAGGTTGCCATTCGTACAGCGCCCCCTGGTGTCAGTACACTTGGCTTATCCAGTACATACAGTATGCTCAACTTAATGTGTATCAGATAAGCTCATGTTACTTGACAGTGAGTAAACATAGAAACAAAAAAAATAGGTGCAGGAGTAGGCCATTCGGCCCTTCGAGCCACCAGTGCTATTCAATACGATGAGGGATTTCGTGAAGACCCCGCCAGCACGCATGCGCGACATTCTTCAAAGCAGCGGTGTGGAATCACAGATAGCAGCACTGACTGGAGATAGTAAGATCAAGAGACACTAATATACCAGTTGACCTTATAATAGAGGGTTGGGAGCGGAGGGCACGAAATCTCTCATTGTAACTCCTCATAAAATAAGGATTAAACTTCAAACTGGTAAGTTCTCATTTAATCTTACTATTTTACTTCGGAGTCACGTGAGTGACTTCATAAAGATTTCAAAGCTCTGCGAGCCCATGCTCACACACTGCCTTAATTACTGATGGAGGAAGTATGTTAACGTATTTCAGACTAGAACAAAACTGAAAAATAATAACGTATTTATTAATACAAACAAAAAACCTCTGAATTTGGGGAAAAACGTTTAGGGGATAGCACTGAAAACTGAATCTGCAAGCATTGTGGGAGCGGCCACAGGTTTGTTATAGAAACGTTGGAATGTTCCTTCACTGGCCCAGCCCGCTGTTGCGAGGACATGATCCATGGGTACCTCCATGGTCCTCGCCGCTGATGTGGATGCAGCCCTAGTAGAATGAGATTTAAAAATGCCAGTGTCTACACTTGCTGCACCCAATACCACCCTGAGCCACCTGGAAATAGTTTGCACCGTCATCCTGTGATATGGGTTTTTGAAGCTGATGAACAGACCTGTCTCCATTCTCCTGATGTTTTGGGTGACATTGATGTAATGTTGGAGATATGTGGTTATGCAGAGTCGTACATCAATGGGATATGCTCGGAATTCCAAATTCAGACCTGTTTTTCCAGGCCTGTGATGTTTGAGTAACTCATCTATAAAGAAGGTTACTTTGGTGGGGGTCGAGACCATCCTGTCCAGTTTTAGTTTGTGGACGGTCTGGAACCGTTGTGCTGTGATCAGTGCCATTAACATCACCACTTTGAGGGTGAGTTTATCCAGTGGTAGATCTGAAAATGGTGACCAGCTCCTGAGTAGGGACAACACAACCCCAATGTCCCAGGTTATATTATAGCGTGGTCGGTGAGGGTTGGAATTGAATATATCCCTCATAAGTTTTTATACCAGCTGGTGGGATCCTACTCCTATATTGAGATAGGATGACAATGCACTTCTGGCACTGTTGATGGCACTGTAGCTAAGGCCCTCATCATAGTGAAGGCCCGCGAGGAATTCCAGCACATCAGTGATCGTTGCAGAGTTGTAGGTGGTCTTAGTCCAAGAACAGAAGGCCTCCCATTTTCTTATGTGGGTGAGGTACTGCTTCCTCGTGGACCCTCTGCACGATGCTGTGATGATATCCATGGTCCTCGTTGACAGCCCGAATCCCAGTAATGGTCTCTTCAGAACCTGCAAGCCAGCAGGTTCAGATGACCATGGCAAGGATGACTTTCCCCTGTTATAGGATGGGTCACTAGATTCGGGCATTTAGGAACCTGCACCCATGGTTCTTTCACCATGTTGAGAACCATCGGGTACCATGGTTGTGTGGGCCAGTCGGGTATTATCAGAATCCCAGATGCATAGTCTAGCTGGATTTTCTGCAATACCCGACTGATGAGGCAGAAAGGGCGAAATGCATAGAAGAACAAATTCCCCCAATGTAGCGAGAACACGTCCATCGCCACTGTCCCAGGATCTGGTTCCCAAGAGACATATGTTGGTATCTGATGGTTCAACCTGGATGCAAAGAGGTCGATATCTGGTGTTCTATACTTGGCTATAATATTAGCAAATATTTGGAGGTTCAACATCCACTCGGTGTTGTCATTAAATACTCGTGACCTGGTGTCCGCCACTGTACCCAGAGCTTACCCAGAAGGTATGTAGCTGATATCCAAATATTTCTTTCAATACACCAGTCAAATTATGTTTGCCAATTCATCGCAAGATATTGACTTGATACCACCCATATGGTTTAAATATGCCACCCTGTGGTATTATCTATCTGAAGATGGACATGCGTATGATGCATATTTGTGCAGTAAGCCCGCAGTCCATGAAATGCTCCCAGCATTTCCAAATAGGTTATACCTTGTGATTGGAGTAAAGTAGATTCGTGCAAATCCCACCACTGGAAGTGGTGTCGGTAGCTCCCCAGCCCTGGGCACTTACGTCGGTTTGTAACACAACTGACGGGTTTGAAATTATGATAGGATTAAAACAATTATGAATGTTGCTAATCCACCATCGTAGCTCAGTTTTTGCCTTGTTTGGCAGCTGCATAGGTCTGTCAAAATGTCCAGCATTTGTTTTTAATGCTGAGATCTTTGCTCTTTGCAAATTTTGATAATGTAACGGCCCAAATTGTGCAGCTGGAAATGTAGCTACAAGTTTTCCAATCACCTTGGCAGCATGTCTAATAGTTGGTTTCCTGGCGCAAGCAAGGCTATTACATGCCTCTATTATGTCTGTTACATTGTTCTCTGGTAAAGTGACAATCATATGATTGGTGTTAACCGTGAATCCCAGGTAGTCCATAATCACAGAAGGGTTGAAATTAGATTTGTCTGGATGGATGACAAACCCGTTTTTCGAACAGTGACTTGGTAGCTGTCACAGCTGATTTAGCTAATTCAAAAGTTTTTCCCACAATTAAAATGTCATCAAGATATGCCATGACTATGTGGTTTTGTCTTCTTAGAGACGCCAATACTGGTTTTAGTATTTTGGTAAACAACCTGGGGGCTGTTGTAAGTCCATTAGGTAAGGCTTTGTACTGCTTTAGCTGCCCCATCCAGACAAATTTTAAGTATTTAGAGTGATGTTTCCGTATAGGCACTAAATAATATGCATCTTTTAGGTCGATGCAGGCCATGAAGTACCCTCTGGAAATCAGTTGCTTAGCCGCTTCAAATGTTTCCATCTTGAAATGGGTATATTGTAAAAAAGTATTCAAGTGGGTTAAATCAATTATGATACGACATCCACCATCTTTTTTGGTTTTAGTAAAGATGCAAACTCAAGAGGTTCATGTATCGTTTTCTCTATAACCCCCTTGGTGTATAACCTTAATAGTTCTGCATGTCCTTCCACTTTCTCTTTGTGAGAAAGTACAAATTTCCGGCTAGGTACATGCTGAGCTGGGGGAAGTTGTCCGTTTATGAATTCAATTTTGTAACCATGAATATTTTGTAATATAAAAGTGTCACAAGTTATAGAACTCCATTCATCCCAGAACAGACGCAATCTCCCTCCTACTAGTGAGGCTCCGCATGCAGCACTCCCAAGAGAACCAGACCCGATTACCTCCATGGTTACCTGTGGGGCTTGATCTTCTAGCCTTTCTTGGGTTGCTGTGTTGCTGGGTTTTGGGGTTGGCGCATCTTCCAGGCTGGTCGCTGTGGGCCCTGGCCTAAAAAAGGCCTCTGTTGATAGGGCGCGACCTTAGGGTTAGTTCCCGTAGCTCTGTCGGGTTGAACCCGAGGCCTGTTTGCTGTTGCATATGGATGCTGTCTATGGTACGCCGGTGGTCTGCTCGAGGAAGGCGGTTTAATCAATCCGACCGCTTTGGCTTCCTCGTCCAGGTCTTTTACCTGTTTAGGCAGGTCATCACCAAACAATTGTCTTGGTGGCGGCGTAACATTGGCCTTACACAAACCCGCAAACTTGGGGTTTAATGTAGGACAGATAGAGCTCTTCCGAAAGCAGTTTATTTTGTACTGTGTGTTGAATAGCAGAGCTAATGCATCCTGCTGCTCTTCCGTCATGTCCGTACCATCTATTGACCTGGCAAATGTAGTGATGCCTGAGGTCAGTAATTTCAGGATCTTTTGGATTTTTCACTCCTGAGCCCTGATCCCAGGGCTGATGTTACCCCATATGGGTGTATTGACAGTGGGGAATTCACGCAATTCTCCGGAGCCATGTATTTGCTGGTTGTCTCTGAAATTACCTGTTCTTGTAGCTGGTAGGTCGTCAAGTAAGTAATGCTAGCCTCGGCTGAAGAGGCTGCCCTTTCTGGGATGGTTGGGCGAACTTCAATACCATTCCCAGAAGTTCCTCTTCTGGCATCTCTTGCAACAATGGATCTTCCACCAACCCCTCTTCAAAGTCAGCTAGTGCCTGGCTTCTTGCACTCCATATTGAGGAGGGAGAGATGTTGGACAGCCCTGTCATGGGTCCTGCCGTGGATATCCGGGATCCTTGGGACGCACGCTCCTGATGGAGTAGGTCCCTTTCGAGAAGCTGCTCGACCATGCGCTCCATTCGAGCTATGCGACCGACGCCGCTATCTGTGGACGGCAAGTCATCTTCCCCAAGTTCTGATGAACAAATGGGGCCTCTACCGACAGTCCGCAACTCGTCGAGGTGATGTCTATGGGACCGAGGTAGGTAGTCGGTGCCAGCCGCTCCTACGAGGCTACACGACTCCCGCGCGGATTTTCCACTTGTCCGCGGTCTTCCGGACTGAAGCGGTGGAGAGCTGGTGCCAGCCGCTCCTGCGGGACTACACAACCTCCTGTTGGTTTTTCCCCCTGTCTGTAGTGACTGCGACGGTGAGGAGTCTGTGCCAGCCGCTCCAGCGGGGCTACACGACATTAGCGCGGGCTTGTCGCCAGTCCCGGGTCTTCGGGACTGATGCGACGCAAAGTCGGTGCCAGCCCCTTCTGTGGGGCTACACGACTTGTGTTTTCTACCACCGGTCCGCAATCTAGCAGACCGAAGCAGTGGTGAGTCGGTGCCAGCCGCTCCTGCGGGGCTACACGACTCTTGTGTTGTTATTCCACCAGTCCGCAATCTAGCAGACTGAAGCGGTGGAGAGTCGGTGCCAGCCGCTCCAGCGGGGCTACACGACTTTGGTGCGATTTTTCCACTCGTCCGCCCTCTAGCGAACTGTAATGGTGGAGTGTTGGGGTGTGCCGTTGAGACCGGCCCGTGTTACGGGTGCTGCCGGTTCTGCGGTCAGCTCCGGGGATGTCGGCCGCTGACTTCTCTCTGAAGTCCCGCGGTCCATAGAGGCATGGTTCGGCGCAACCTTCTTTTTTGTCCTCCTCTCCATAGTTTCTCTGTAATGCAAACAAATACAGAAAACTAACCAGCTCCAGGTTAGTGAAAACTTACCTGAGGGCCTTTTTGAAGCTGCTGGCAGAGGCTTCACAGCCTTCCTTGGCAAGGAATTCCACAGATTCTCCACCCTCCGACTAAAGAAATTCCTCAACTTCTTCCTAAAGGAACGTCCTTTAATTGTAAGATGAAACGAGAACTTGCCTGTTCAAAGTTTGATCTTTATTTTACGAGGAGTTACGATGAGGGATGCAATAACTATTTTAATAATAATAATAATAATAACAAAGTAAAGTAATAGCCCCTCTATCTCAGGGGGAAATTCCAACAAAGGATATGAAACAAATGATATGAAACAAAGCAAACAAATTAAACAGAACCCAGCACAGCATGTCCAAACCCTGGCACTGTGACAACAAGTTTATCATAAAATTTTGAAAAAGTTTCTTCTTTAGACCATCCTGCGGCCTCTAAAATTTGGTCGAGCGGCACGTCCTGCGCCTTTGCCGCGGATCTTGATGCCGCCCTGGTGGAGTGAGATTTAAACACATGAGTGTCCACTCCAGCTAAATCCAGAACCTGTTTTAACCATCTAGATAGTTTGTACTGTCACTTTTTAATATGTTTTTTTGTGGGTAATGAGCATTGCTGTCTCACAACCTCGGAGACTCTTAGTTACTTCAATATATCGACTCAGATGCTTAACCACACACAATGTTTGGTCCACAGGGTATGCTTTAAAGATTACCTTGGTTCCAGCCTTTCCTGGCCTGCTTTGCTTCATTAGATCATAAACATAAAAAGCAATTTTATCTACAGACAAATGCATACAATCTAACCATAACATTTGCAATGTTTGTACTCGTTGTGCTGATACTAATGTTATGAGCATAACCACTTTAAATGTTAACTTCTGAAAAGACAGTGACGTAATTGGAGCCCACTGAAGGAAGCAATGAGAGAACTATAATGACATCCCAGACCACTGTATATCTGGGTTTGGGAGGATTTTTATTAAAAAATTCCTCTCATAAATCGGGATATTAACGGATGAGATCCGATTGATTGTCGTTCTGAAAATTGTTCTAAATAGGTAGACAAAGCACTCCGAGCACTATTAATGGCACTATAACTCCGGTGCTGATCAAAATGCAACATAGTAAGGAACTCCAAATTCAAATTATGGTCTGAGTGCAGGTAGATGGGACTAGGGGAAAATAAATGTTCGGCACGGACTGGAAGGGCCGAGAGGGCCTGTTTCCGTGCTGTAATTGTTTTATATATATATATTATAAGATATATCTGACTGTATACAAAAGATTTCCCATTTCTTTATATGAGACATATATTGTTTCTTAGTGCTATCTCTCCAAGCTGCAGTTATGACATCCATGGTCTTATCCGACAGTCCAAGCCCTTGTAATGGTCTGGTCAGAACCTGCAGATTAACAAATTAATACGATCATGTAATGGGTGACTTTCTCCTGTTACTGGATGTACCAACAAATTACTGCAGCTCGGGATCGTTATGAATGGCTGCATCATCATTCTGAGCACCAATGGGAACCATGGCTGTGTAGGCCAATTTGGAACCACCAAAACGCCTGCGGCAGAGTCTTGCTCTATTTCGGTGAGACATTGCCTAATTATGCAGAATGAGGGAAAAGCATAGAAGAATATACTTCCCCAATGTAGCGAGAATGCATCCACCGCCTCTGCTCCTAGGTCTGGCTCCCATGAGACGTATTTAGGCAACTGGTGATTTAATGTGGATGCAAACAGATCAATATCTGGTAACCCATACCGACTGACAATCTTTTTAAAAACTTCTGGATTTAACATCCATTCTGTATTGTCATTGAACTTTCGTGATCTGTTGTCTGCCACAATATTGTCTCTCCCTGGTAGATAGATAGCTGAAAGCCAGATATTCCTAGAGGTACATCAGTGTCACATGAGGGTGACCAGATTATCACATGATACTTATCTTACTCCCCCCTTGTGATTGATATAGGCCACAGCTGTGGTATTGTCTACCTGTAATTGAACATGTAAGTCATTCATTGTAGAACAATAAGCTTTCAATCCATAAAACGCCCCCAATAACTCCAAATAATTGATACCATGTGTTTGGAGAATTAAATCCTCTTGGACAGTCCATCTACCACCACAGCTGGTGTCGGTGTCCGTAGCTCCCCATCCGAGAGCGCTCACATCAGTTTGTAATACCACTGATGGTTGCTGAACGAAAATATTTTTAGTAGCTTGTGCAACATTGAGAATCCACCATTGCAATTCAGCTAAAGCTTTATTTGGTAACTGCATGGACCTATCAAAATGACCTGCACGCTTTTTTAGTGCTTGTTCTCCGGCTCTTTGCAGACTTTGATAGTGCAGAGGTCCAAACTCGACAGCAGGGAATGCTGCTACCATTTTACCAATAAACCTAGCTACTTCTCGGATGGAGGGTTCTCAGCAAGGCAAGTACAGGCATTTGTAATATCCCCAACCTTATCTGTTGGCAAAGTTACTGACATGTCAACTGAATTAATGACAAACCCCAAATAATTAATTGTTTGGGATGGCTGTAACTTAGATTTTGTTGGATGGATCAGAAACCCAAGACTTTCAAACTTGCTGAAACTGATTCTTCAGTTGTCTCCTGAGTGGCATTTACAATTAAAATATCATCTAGATAAGCCATTACAATGTGATTTGAGCCCTTAATAACGCCAGTGCTGGTTTCAATAATTTTGTGGACAGCCTGGGAGCTGAAGTTAATCCATTAGGTAATGCTTTAAATTACCATCCAATACAGCTGACCCATCCAATTAAACTTCAAGCACCTGCGATAATGATGATGATTGGCACTGAATAATAAGCATCTTTTAGATCTATAGTAGCCATATAACAGCCTTGTGACAATAACTGCTTTGCAGTGTTGAAGGTGTCCATTTTAAAATGCCTATACTGGACATACAAATTCAAATTTGTGAGGTCCAGAATGACTCTACAACCCCCATCTTTCTTTGGGCTGGGGAATTTATTGGGCACAAATTGTTGCGGATGATTCACCGTTCTTTCAATTACCCCTTTCTGGAATAAATTTTTAATTTCTTCTTATATCTGACAAGTTTCTGGTGCAGGAAACACCAAAACTCTATTAGGCTTATTCTGTACAGGTGGATCAACTCCTGCCTTAAATTCTATTGTAGAACCTGACACAGTATCTAGTATAAACCGATCAGATGTTATACAGCACCATTCATCATAAAACAATTATAATCTACCCCCAACCGGAGGTTGTTCCCCAGAAGTTTTATCCGTGAAGGAATGAAGTTTTTGTACCTCATTAAACGACCGAGAAGGTCTCCTTCTCCCAATATAAGGGTTGATATTGGGCTGTACTGGGTAATAGTACTTTCTACCCATTCCCCTGCCTCTGCTGGTTCCTGCTCCTGAATCAAACCCCATTCGCATCCAGCCTGCTTGTTTTCTTTGAGCAGGGAGAAAAGGTTTTATGAGGCCAATTGTTTTCGCCTCTTCATCAATGTCTTTGATTTGTTTTGGCAGGTTTTCCCCAAATAAGTAATCTGGTGCTTGAGTATTGCTTGCCTTGCACAATCCTGCAAATCTAGGGTGCAATGTGGGCCGAATGCCGATTTTTCGCATGCAATTTAATTCAAAATAAGCATTGCAAAATAACGCCAGCATGTCTTTCTGAATCTTAGACATAGTCGACCCTTGTATCTGTTTTCCAAAAGCAGTGATGCCAGCTGATATTAGCTTGAGGACACGCTGGAAAAGCATTTCCTGCCCTTGCACCGTTGCACTCATGGGTGCCCAAATTGCAGAATTCACTGTAGGCACCCTGAGCGAAGCACAATTTACAGGTGTTTTATATAACTCCGCTGTTTCAACCATAACAGTGTCTTGGAGCTGGTGAGAAACCAAGTAGTTAATGTTGGCAGCAGGGTTCTCTTCCATAGCCTCACCAGTCCCTTCCGGTATAGCAAAACTTTGTGCTACATCGGGTACACCCGGACCGTGGCTCGTGTGCTCTGGTGTACGCACATGAGTAGGGACACCAGCTTCAGGGTCAGTCTCCTCCTGCCCTGGTACTCCCGAGACTTGCTCTAAGGAGACCTCTTCCAGACCTAAACAAGGCACTGGAGAGTCAGATTCCCATTCTGTATAGGCACCATATTCATTGTATGGAACTCCTTCGGAGGCTGCCTGGGAATGTTCTGGGTCTTTGGACCCTTGGTTGATCAAAGTTTGGAGCATTCTCTCCATTTGTTCCATTCTCTGCCACATTGCTTTTCTGTCTGGAGGAGAATCCTCTTCATCAGACCCGTCAGACAAAACGGGCCTGACAGACTTTCTCTTACTTTCTCTGCCTATAGTTGTGGCCTCTGTGCCCTGCGACACTGGAGCAGCTGGAGGCTCATTAACAACGGGAATAATGGCCACCGGTATCGGAACCGGCACCGCACTTATCTGAACTCCCGATCGCTGCTGTGGATCCACATCACTGCGTGACCCACGCTTGATACGAACCGATTTCCTTGCACTGCTCTCCATTTCCACAAGCTCCTCCTGACTCACAAACCAGCGTTATGGAGCCTAAGTACCAGCAGGAAAGTAGTTTAAACCACTTACCTGCGAGGTCTTCTACTCACCGCTGGTGGAGCTGCGCTCTTCAGCCTGTTCCTTGCGACATGCGTCGACGTAATGCGTGCATGGGCCTGGCGGGGCCTCTCTTTACACAGGTTTCCTGCCAGATTTATCGGAGGTCCGATGCCTAAGCCGGCTATGGGCTGCGGGGGAACCCCGGTCCAACTGCTGAAGCGGATAGTCGGCAAAGATCGGGTTTCCAGATAACAGCCGCTGACAAAGCAGTCGGTGCCTTCCAGCCTGCGGGAATGCGGTTTAAATAACGCTAAAGTCGCTTTAAGCGACTGACAGACACGTTGCCCCAGGCATGGAGTAAGATTGGAGGGAGAAAGAACTTGTGCAGCCCTATTAAAACTCGGGTGAGTTGGGCTGCAAGGGTTCCTCTTCGATAATAAGGGTATTTTCACCCATTACAAATTCACACTACCAAATTAGTGAGACTCCACTATAATAGCACGGGCCTATGTGACAGGCCGCGCCAGCAGCGCCTGGAACAGGGCTGTTTCCTGTGTGAAAGCGCCGGCCTACGGGAGAGCCAAGCCAGCAACGTCTAGGACTGGGCTGCTTCATGTAAAAAGCGCCGGCCTCTACGAGAGGCGACGCCAGCAACACCTAGGACAGGGTTGCTCAAGGTCTCCCTGCTGGAGGGGGAGACCAGGACGGGTCAGTGTGCTACTGACGCCAAATCTATCACAGCGCTGGCCTATGCGAGAGCCGTGCCAGCAGCGCCTGGGATGGGGCTGCTTCATGTGTAAAAGCGCAGGCCTACGGGAGAGCAGCGCCAGCAGCGCCTAGAACAGGGCTGCTTCATGTAAAAAAGCAGCGGCCTCTACGAGAGGTGGTGCCGGCAACGCCTGGGACAGGGTTTCCTTGAGGTCTCCCTGCTGGAGGGGGAGACCAGGATGGGTCAATGTTCTACTGACGCCGTATCTGTCACAGCGCTGGCCTACGGAGATACGCGCTAGCAGCACCTGGGATAGGGCTGCTTCATGTGTGAAAATGCCGGCCTACGGGAGAGCCGTGCCAGCAGCGCCTAGGAGAGGGCTGCTCAAGGTCTCCCGGTGGTAAAGGGCAAACCAGTTTGGCTCAATGGGTTGCTGACCCCGAACTTTTCACAGCGCAGGCCTACGGGAGAGCCGCGCCACAAGCACCTGTTGACAGGGCGATGTGTACGACCTCCTGTAAACAGGAGCAGGGCAGTATAAATCTGACCCTGAAGTGGTGACCTCCCATGAGCATCAGCCGGGAGAGCCATGACATGGGGACCCAGCACAGCAGCACCTTGTTAGGGCTGTGTGTGTGTGTGTGTGACCTCCTCATCAGTATGTGAGCATCAGACGGGAGAGGCAGGGCAGTAGGATGCTGACCCTGAAGTTTGGGGACCCATCACACCAGCACCTCGTTTAGGGCTGGGTGTGACCTCCCGTGAGCATCCCGTGAGCATCAGCCGGGAGAGCCAGGGCAGTAGAATGTTGACCCTGAAGTTGGTGTCACTGCTTATGTGCATACACCAAAGCACAAGAGCCACGCTCCAGGTGTGCCGGATGTGGTTAGCAATTTACCATACCAGTGAAGTCAGGGATGACAATCTGGCCAGCAAATTAATGGTCCTCACCAGTTCCAGGACTTCATAATGGAAGAAATTCACATATCAAACACTTGTTTACTGTGCATCGCTCTAAAGGAGCGCATCATGAGGGCGCATGAATTGAGGCTGCAAAAGTCCTAAAAAAAAATAATAATATATTTTTTTTAAACTGGTTGAAGCAGGAATTATGGTATTGGACAAATGGCAAGGCCACTATCTAAACACAGCAGGATAAGGACCCTGCTGTGTAATGCCCATTTGTTAGTTAATATTTACGAATAAATGTCCAGCCTACGCTCAACCCACGGTCACAGCCTTGAATCAGATCCTCTAGTACCCAGGGGAACACCTGGACGATGAGACTAAAACTGAGGCAAGGATGCCACCTCAAAAACCATATCCTTTCAGATTAAGAAACAGTAAGTGAATATTGGACTGTATCCGGGGATCTCGAATAGGTATCTCGGAGGTACATCCACCCGTACAAAATACACATAGTATTGGGGTTCAATACCCCTAACTCTACAGGTGGATGATGCATATCAGCCTTAACAATTTTGTCCAATTCCCCAGCCAAAAGGACGATGGTGGGTGTCGAGTCATTCTGGGCCGGATCATACTTAACTCTTAAGGGCCAGTATAAAAGGTTTAAATAAAAATGTCAGTATTGTAACTGGGATAAAAAAAGGTGTTATATGGCAGCCATAGATCTGAAAGATAAATATTCAGCTACCACACACCTGTTGAGAGGTTAGGTCCTCACCCATCTAATTAAACTTAGATTAGTACCATTTAGAATGATTGGCTATTTGAGGTCATCATTGGTTAATTAACATGGCAGTACTTTGCCTACGGCCAAAATTGTAACTCGCGATGTACTAGAGACATTCTGACTCAATAACCTTTAGTTTACAAACTGATGTGAGCTTCAGGATGAGGAGCCACTGATAAAATGTGAAAGAAGCATTAACCCTGCAGAGGCTGGGGTAAACTGCGTAGAATTGCTGGGTGCATTCTATGGCCTAAAGAATTCTGCTCAACAATGCATGATTTGCATCTGCAGCTTCCAATTGATAATACCACAGCTGGTACGCATATCAATCACATGGGTAGAATGAGGTCATTATTCTGTAACAGTCTGCCTAGCCTCATCTGGCACTGGTGCATTACAAGGAACATCTGGGTCTCAGATATCTACCTATCAGGTAGAGATAATGCGAAAGTTGCAGACACCAGGTCATGTAAATTCCATGACAAACAAAATATGAAGTAAGAATCCACAAGTTTACGAATTGTTAGCCGGTATGGATTGCTAGACATAGATCTGTTGCATCTGCGTTAAATTACCAGCACCTGTATTCGGCATGGGAACCAAATCTAGGGGTAGTAGCGGAGGATACATTCTCGCTACATTGGGGATGTACGTTCTTACGCTTTCTCCATTTCTTCCTCATTCAATCAAGGTCTCACCAAAATAGAGTATGACTACACTTAGGTGTTTAGTGGGTTCTAAACTGGTCCACACAGAATGATCCCATTGGTTTGAGATGGATGACACAGCATTCATGATCATCCCAATTACAGTTACTTGTTGGTTCACACAGGGACAGAAGGAAAGTTCCCCTTTACATGAACATATTAATTTATTGATTTGTATCTTCTGACCAGACTGTTCCAGGGACTCAGACTATTGAGTAGAACCGTTGATGTGAATACGATGGTCTGGAGAGATAATACTAAAAAACAATATGTATCTCATATTAAGAAATGGGAGATGTCCTGTTTACAGTTAAATATATCTTATCATAAGTTGCAGGCATACCGGATGTATTGGAGTTCTTGGCTACATTGCATTTTGACGAGCAGTTAAGCTATAGTTCCATTTATAGTGCTAGAAGTACTTTGTCCTCCTACTTAGGGCAAGGGTCCGAACAGCACTCTGTCGGATCTCATCTATTGGTGGCCTGTTAATAGGAGGTATTTTAACAAAACACTCCCAGATGTACATATTCAGAAATCTGGGATGTGAGCATAGTTCTCACACTGCTTTGGCAATGGGCTCCAATTACATCTCTACCTTTCCGGAAGTTAACGCCCAAAGTGATCATGTTCATGGTGCTAGTGGCAGCACTATGGGTCCAAATATTGCAAAAGTTATGACTGGACAGCATGCATTCTTCTGTAGATGATATTGTGTTTTATGCATATGATCTAATCAGAGCAGGCCAGGGATGGCTGGAACCAAAATAAGCTTAAAATATACCCATTGATCTAAGCCTATATGTAATTACGCATCTGAGCTAATAATATCAAGGTCATCGAGAGTCTCAGAGGCTCTGAAACAGCGATGGTCATCGGCCACATAAAACCTCCTACAAAGGTGTCAGTACATGCTATTGCTAGATCACCGAAACAGGTTTCCATTTTGCTGGAGTAGACACTGATGTGTTTAAATCACTCCACCAGGACGGCATCAATGTATGCAGCAAAGGCGCAGGACATGCCATTAGACCAAATCCTCACCGCAGGATAGTCCAGTTAAGGAACCTTTTAGGGTTTATGACAAACCTGTCCTCGCAATGCAAAGTTTGAGCAAGCTGTTTTGGACTCTGTTTGAGTTCTCCTTTGTAATTTCCCCTGTGAAAGAGGGGTTATTACTGGTGTATAAACTTTTATTGTTTAAGACATTTATTGTATAAATTAAACAATGTTTGATACATTATTTGGTTATCCTGTGTCAACCAAGGCAGTGCGCCGTATGGAACTGTATCTACGGCATGAAATCACAGAGCTTTGAAATCTTCACATAGTCACTCATGTGACTCCGAAGTAAAATAGTAAGGTTAAACGAGAACTTACCAGTTCGAAGTTTGATCCTTATTTATGAGGAGTTACGATGAGGGATTACGTGCCCTCCGCTCCCACCCTCATAATCTAAAGGATCATCTGGTAGTTCTAGTCTTCTAAAAGCCTTACTATGTTACTTCGGCTATTGCGTTTCTGTGTTTTCACGCCGCTGCTTTGAAGTATGACAAGCATGCGCTCTGGCGGGGCTTCTTCACGTAATCCCTCATCGTGACTCCTCATAAAATAAGGATCAAACTTGAAACTGGTAAGTTCTCGTTTAATCTTACTATTTTACCAGGTTCTCAGCAGATCTTGCAACAACAGTGACGTTTCTCCATGCGCCGCCGTAAAAGAATGAACTGTGGCATCAGAAAAGAGAACATAAGTGCACGATGAGCATCAGCACTGAATCATTTCTGGTCCACAATGATGCTGTACGGATGCCAACACTTGCCTGCGACACATTTAATTATGGTGCTGAGGCTATCATCACCTACGTTGTGGATGCTGGCCACGGGTGCACAATCCTTGCAAACTGATCAAAGGCAAGATGAATTAACCGCACAGATTGAGGGGTTGGCATTTATAGGTTCCATAAATTTCAATTGGTACAACCCTTTTACACCCATGACAATTGCAAAGCTTTTGTCAGCCATCCAAGAGGTAGACATCAGCCATCCCAATCAGGAGAGCATCATGGATGCAGAGTTAGATCATTTTGATTTTTCAATGCAGTTATAGAATGCCACAGTGGACATCATATTTATCGATGCAAAGGCACTGAGGAAATAAAACACTTTGGCAGAGTCAACATGGTTTTCTGGAAGGTAAATCACATTTGACAAATCTGCCATGGTGTACTTTGTGGTTATAATGAGTTTTGAGTTTATAATGTTTTTGAGACTATAATGAGCAACATAGATAATTGGGAATTGAAGGCTTTCTGGAATTCAATGCATTTGAATTCCAGAAAGCCTTCAATAGGTAGCCACACAAGAAGATATTAAATCTATACTATTATTAAAACTCTCATCTTGACCACTTCCGGTCTGCGTTGTTTTTAAATTTGCACAAAAACGCTGCCCTATATCGCTCCTCTGCTCGAAGCGCATCAAGTTTTGTTCCGATCAGTGGAAGATTACAAAAGTTATGAAGGTTTAAAAAATCATGAGATCAGCAGATTGGTCTTCTCGCCTGTCCGTCAACATGAAGGTAACACCCCTTCCGGCATTCGCTGGAGAATAAAATCCCCGGAGGCGGGGCTGAGTCCGTAAACATGTCCAGAAGCTGCCCGTCCTCAAGCCGCCCGTCCACAAGCCGCCGAGAATAAAGCTGAAGCAGCGAAGTGTGATCTGTGTTCCGCAGGTGGGGGCGGGCTGTGTTCGTGGGCGGGGGCAGCTGAGTGAGTCTGGAGCCAGGTCCTGGACCCAGGAATGCAGTCCAAGCCGGGGCTGGGAACCGGTGAGCCCACACAAATTTGACAAAGATACAAAATGGTGTGTTGGTCTTCAATGCATGTGGATTTGAGTATAAAGTTAAAAAAAAATTCTGAAATGATATAGGACCTGGTGAGGCTGAACCTGGAATAAAATAAAGTGCTGGTACATGCAATTAGCATACATAGATAATTGATGGCTGTGGACTTGGTGGATTGGAAGAGCATGTTTCAGCGTCGTATGACTTTCTGATGCTACTTCAAGGGAAAAGGGTCAGAGAAGGATTGTGGCTCTGTGGTGAAAAAATCAGTCATTATCTTATTGAATGACCGGGGGGACTGAATGGCCTTCTCTGCTTCTGCTTGTATGCCAATGGGTCAATATGAGAGGTCAAAAAGGGATTTAAGGAATTACATTTTCACATTACACCAAAAGGCAACAACTTTCCAGACACAGCAATGGAAACTGCAAGGGGCAATCTGATATACCATCCTAAACTCCCGAGTCCCTATGTGCTGCATTAACACAGTTTATTCTAGTTTCAGTTTCATATGGAAGCCGGAAATATTGCATGCCCTGTAAAATTTTAATTGAATGACAGAAACAAAAATCGCAGTCAAATTTTGTCACCACCTTGCAGCACAGTGTTGATTGTATCAACACACAATGGCCATTTTGTGTGCAGCAACTCACAATAAACAGTAGATAGACACAAAAAGCTGGAGTGACTCAGCGGGACAGGCAGCATCTCTGGAGAGAAGGAATGGGTGACGTTTCAGGTCGAGACCTTTCTTCAAATGTGGTGAGTTGAATGCCTAATGAGCCAGGCCATTGGTTTTGTTGGCGCAGGGGAGCAGAGACAAACACATGCACACACTTCTGGCAGAAATCATTTTGGGATCCCTTGATAACGGGAAAGGTGCTCTAGGTGCAAGTTATTTTCTCAGCAGACAGGAAGAAAATACTTATCCCCTTCATTTCTCTATGAGGTCAGTTATAATATCTGTATCTCCTTCCCAACTGCAATTAGATAGCACCGTACAACCCAAAGAGTACTGAATGACTCTGGGAGCTTCCGGGTTTATGCGGCTGTGTTATTCACTTCCTTAATTAAATGAGTCAGTGATACCTTTGAATGTTTTACATAATAAATTATGGTTGTGACATAACATGCTTGGCACAGGTACTGGGGGTAAATGAGCCAAAATCCTGATTCTGAGATAAGATTGGAGGTAAAATGTGATCAACCAAGGAATGGTATATTATTGAATATTATACAAGGGAGTAATATATATCGTCATTCATGCCCTCTACATTTTATTTATTATGCTTGATAAAAAAGTTACAGATAGAAGTTATAGGTTAGTTATTTAATTTTTGGAGACAGGGGGAAGGGAAAGTGTAAGGATTATTAAAGAGAGCAGAGTTGCTGCTCATTCTCTTGAACTAGGACTGGAATACAGTGTAATCTGAGTGAAAGTAACATCATTCTTTAGTATAGTTTAGATTAGCTTAGAGATACAGCGTGGAAACAGGCCCTTCGGTCCACTGAGTCCGCATTGACCAGCGATCCCTGCACACTAACACTATCCTACATACTCACTAGGGAGAATTTACACTTATACCGAACCAATTAACTGACATATCTGTACTTCCTTGGTGTGTGGGAGGAAACCAAAGATTTTGGAGAAAACCCACACGTTCAACGGGGAGAATGTACAAACTCCATACAGACAGCACCCGTAGTCGGGATCGAACCCGGGTCTCAGGCGCTGCAAGCACTGTAAGACAGGAACTTTCCTGCGCCACCATGCAGCCCTCTTTTCTGACTTCATTTCTCACTTTTCTCACATATTTTTCGGAACAAAAATGTGATCACATCGTCTCAAGAATTAAACTCTGCTTCAGTTACAATGTTTGGATGTTATTGACTGTATCGTCCCTGCCAATAACTTAATTGGATTGTGACCTAACACTCACTGGCTCAGTGAAAGGATCCAGGACTCTGTTTCATACCTTTTGGGGGTTGACACCACGTGCCCAATATCTCCAATGCAATATAAATTTACAATTGCAAGGTAAATAATTGCAGATGCTGGAATCTTGAGCGAAAAAACAAGGTGCTGGAGGATTCAGCGGATTAGACAGCATCAGTGGAGGGAATGGACAGAATACGTTTCAGGTCGGGACTCTTCGTCAGACTGCAAGAAATGTCTCAACCCAAAATGGCTTGACTGTACTCATATATGGTCTGAATTTTCTGGATAGCACAGAATGCAGACAAACTTCACAATAATAAACCAATACAAATGCTTCATAATTTCTGACCTCTTCTTGTAATACTCATGTAGCTGGTCCTATTAAGTATCTGGGAATAGTGATCCCTAAAATGCATCCTTCTGACATTGGAACGGAAGGACAGACATTGCTGAAGCAACTGAAGATGTTTGGAACTTGGATACAGTCCTGTGGAATGCCTGCAATAATGTGTGTGACTAAAATGGTTGATTTCCATTAACTACAACTACCTTCCTGCATGGAACATCAGCTAGGCACTGCTGGCTGAAACATGGTTGTGGTAGCTGGACACTGTCTTTTTAAAAAAGCTTTGGATGTTTGTGGAACCTCCACTTCTAATGCTCTCTTCTTCTAATTATCCATCATGACTCACAACTACATGTGGCGGGAGTACAGAGATCCACTCTGATGGCCGTGGAATTGCTTTGATCTGTTTACTGCATGTTAGTTTTGCTCTTTAGCCTGCAGTTGAACATAGAACAGAGAACAGTACAGCAGAGGAGCAGGCCCTTCAGCCCACGTTGTCTGTGCTGAACATGTTGTTGTGTTGCCATTTTGTGTTGGTTTGTTCATCAATTGCCACAGACTCTTTCTGGTTGTTACATCCTTCAGGACTCAGTCATCAGTAACCACTGGGTGGCGCACGTAATGGCCGCCTCGCCAACTGTCTATCTCGTCCCTTCCCTGGTTTTATTATTTTAAGTATGTCTTAAATGTATGTTTTAATGTTTCTTGGTATGTTTTATGTGGGGGGTGGGGGGATCAGGGGAAACTTTTTTCAGCCACTTACCTTGACAGTGATGCAATATCCCCAACAAAATCCATTCATTTTACAGATGCTACTTGACCCAATTTAGTTACTCCAGTACTTTGTGATTTGAACACTATGTCTGTTAGACAACACTGTGAATTGAGACAAAGAAACCCATATTTTTGTGATTAATTCTTTGCAAAGTCAACGGTATTGCAAACAACTTTGATGTGTCAACATTCAGGGCTTAGTGTGATGCTGGATGCGTGTGCGGACGTGGCGCCGACGGACGAGAAGCTGAAGCAAAGAAGTCGAAGCCAAAGAGCCGAATGGAAACGAGGCCGAAACGTCAAATAACGGAAAGAGTACGAAGCCGAAACGCCAACAAATCGAAAGGTTGGGACGCCTAAATGCAAACTAACTGAAAGGGTGGGACGCCTAAAAGCCAACTGACCAAAAAGCTGCGTCGCCTAAAATAAAACTCACTGTATGGCCGCTCTGTCGAAACGCCAGCTACCTGAAAGGCGGCGTCGCCTACAAGCCAAAGGACCGACTGCCGCTCAACAAAAAAGACATGACGTTTCTGGGGGGCGGGACTTGTCAGCGATTGGTCCAGACCCTCGCGTCAATCACATCACTGTGGAGGGATGAACATTGTCCCACACCTCCACTCGACCCGCAGCCCGCAGAGGGTGGCCGTGGGAGAGTGGGGGCTGTCCCGAGGGATGCGCACCTTTGGCTGCTTACAACTTGGTGCTTGGGTTCAGATTGCCACCTATGGCTTGAGTGGAAAAATGACCCCCATGCTCCTGTCTCCTCCTTCTCTCTCCCCTCTTGTCTCTCTTCCCCCTCTCTCTCTCCCTTCTCTCTCTCCATTCTCTCTCTCTCCCCTTCTCTCTCACCCTCTCTCCCATCTCTCTTTCTTTCCCCTCTTCTCTCTCTCCTCCTCTCTCACCCCCTCTCTCTCTCCCCTTCTCTCTTTCTCACCCCCCCTCACTCTCTCCCCTCTCTCTCCCTGCCCCCCTCTCTCTTCCCTCCTCTCTCTCCCCCCTCTCTCTCCCTTTACCCTCTTCTCTCTCTCCTCCTCTATCTCCCCCTCCTCTCTCTCCCTTCTCTTTCTCTCCACCCTCTCTCTCTCCACCTCTCTCTCCCTTCTCTCTGTCATCTTCTCTCTTTCTCTCCCCTTTTCTCTCTCCCCCCACTCTCCCTCTCCCTTCTCCATCCCTCCCCCCTTCTCTCTCTCTCTCTCCCTATCTCTCCCCCCCACATATACAGAGCGGCTATGGAAGTTGAGAAAACTGGCACTGCCAACAAAGATAGACACAAAATGCTGGAGTGACTCAGTGGGACAGGCAGCATCTCTGGAGAGAAGGAATGGGTGGCGTTTTGGGTCTAGACTCTCCAGACCTAGTCTTCAGTTCTGAAGTATGGTCTCGACACGAAACGTCACAAAATCCTTCTCTCCAGACATGCTGCCTGTTCTGCTGAGTTACTACAGCTTTTTCTGTCCATCTTCAGTTAAAACAGATTACAGATTCTGGTGTTTTGTGCGTGAGAACTTGCTGTGTGCATTCCGAGGGAGATTGGGGGCTGTCCCGAGGGATGCGCACCTTCGGCCGTTTACAATTTGGTGTTTGGGATCAGATTGCCCAGTTACCTATGGCTTGTGTGGGAAAATGACCCCCACCCTCCCGCCGGTGGAGACGGAGGAGAGAAGGGGGAGAGAGAGAAGGGGGAGAAAAAGAGAGAAGGGGAGAGAGAGGAGAGAGGGGAGAGAGAGAGAGGACGGGGAAGCAAGAAGGGGAGAGAGAGAAGGGGGAGAGAGAGAAGTGTAGAGAGAGAAGGGGGAGAGAGAGGAGGGAAGAGAGGGGGAGAGAGAGGGGGGAGAGAGTGAAGAGGGGAGGGAGAAGGGGGAGACAGGAGCGTGGGGGTCATTTTTCCACACAAGCCATAGGTGACTAGGCAAACTGAACCCAAGCACCAAGTTGTAAGCGGCCGAAGGTGCGCATCCCTCGGGACAGCTCCCACTCTCTCACGGCCACCCTCCGCGGACTGTGGGTCGGGTGGAGTGGAGGTGTGGGACAATGTTCATCCCTACACAGTGACGTGATGGACGCGGGGGTCTGGACCAATCGCTGACAAGTCCCGCCCCCGGCAAAGTCATGTTCGTTATTTGACTTTTCTGTTGAGCGGCATTCGGTTCGTTGTCTTGTAGGCGACGCCGCCTTTCGGGTAGGTGGCGTTTCGCCAGAGCGGCCAGTCAGTGAGTTTGATTTTAGGTGGCCCAGCTTTTCGGTTAGTTGGCTTTTAAGCGTCCCGCCCTTTCGGTTAGTTTGCATTTAGGAGTCCCAACCTTTCGGTTTGTTGGCGTTTCGGCTTCGTACTCTTTCGGTTATTTGGCATTTCGACCTTGTTTCCATTCGGTTGTTTGGCTTCGACTTCTTTGCTTCGGCTTCTCGTCCGTCGGCGTCCGGGTACCGCTGGATGGCCTTTCAATGATGCAATGGAGTGGCTTGATCAGTCATTTCAAAGAGCTGTTAAATGTCAACCACCTTGTCAGTTCAGTTTCAGTTTAGTTTATTGTCACATGTACTGAAGTACAGAGAAAAACCTTTGTTGCGTGCTGAAATCACGCAAATGCCTGCAATCATGCATAGGCTGAACCAGGTAAGTGTGGCAGATTTCCACCTCAGGAATACACCAATGAATATGGTGGCGCAGCAGTAGAGTGTCTGCCTTACAGCACCAGAGACCCAGGTTCGATCCTCACTATGGGTGCTTGTCTGTACGGAGTTTGTACATTCTCCCCGTGACCTGCGTGGGGTTTCTCCGGGATTTTCGGTTTTCTTCCACAGTGCAAAGACGTTCAGGTCTGTAGGTTAATTGGCTTGAGATAATTGTAAATTGTCCCTAGTGTGTGTAGGATAGCGTTGGTGTGTGTGATTTGCTGGTTGGTGCATACTCGGTATGTCAAAGGGTCTTTCTCTGTGCTGTATTTCTAAACTAAACCAAACAAATGTGTCTTTACAACTTAGCAGTCATGGTCGGCATTCTTATTGTTGTCTCAAAATTCTAGATTCCTGGTTCAGAATTCCAATTCCATTTGTCTTAGTGGAACATGCAGTCACAGTTGGGGTTGCTAGTCCAGTAACTTAATCATTGCAGCAGCAGCACTTTCAATCCATAACAATAACTCTGATCTTGTGCTCTTCCCGTTTGGGTGGTTTATTTATTTGGTAGAGGATAACACTGTGATTTTTCATTACCTTACTCACCATTCTCCTGTGCTGCAAGTGCAACAAGTTTTGTTCTGATCTATGGTATATTTTAAAAGTTATTAAGGTTTAAAAATCTTTAAAACCACGCATGCGCAGATTGGTCTCTTCTCCTGTCAGTCAGCGCCATGCAGATTGATCTCCTCTCCTGTCAGTCAACACCACGGCTGGGATGGCAACGCCCCTTCCTGCACCACGGCCTCTCCCGCCTCAGTTACAAACACCTCTCTCCCCTCCTCAAAGTAACTTGCCTACCATCTCCCCACCACCGGCGGTGGCCGAGGGGGAGGGGCTTCAGTGGAGGCCCTGGTCCCGTCTCTCTCTCCCTCACTCACCCCTCTCCCCGCCCGCCCTCTGCGGCCGTCTACCCGTTCCCCCGGGTGAATGGCTGCAACCGTCCGTCTCCTCCACCGCCACCCCTGCGATAACTCACCCTCATGGCCCTTTCGGAGGAGATCTACTCCACCAGCTTGTCGAAACTCGTAGTGCTCACCATGACGAACACCAACTCCATCCCCACCACAGCCTAGCCTGGCCATGGCAGCGAACAGGCAGGTGGATAGGCGGCTGCACAGGGCGGGGACTGGCTGCGCGGCAGCAGCGAGTGGGCGGGCAGGGTGGGGACGGGCCGAAAGGCAGCAGTGGGTGGTCGGGCAGGACAGGGACGGACCGAGCGGTGGCTGAGCCAGAGTGGGCAGATGGAATGGAGGGATAGTCGAGTTGCAGGGTGGCTGAGCAGTTTGCGCAGTGCTTGAGTAATTCACACATACACACACACATGATGCAAACTGGGCCAATCGTCAAGTCAACGGGGATCTAACCCACAGCTAACAATTAATGACTTGTGGAGGAAGGAACTGCAGATGCTGCTTTTTATGGAGGTAGGGAGTGACAGGGTAGGGGAAAGGAGAGAGAGGGAGAGGTAAGGGAGGTATTGGGCGAGGGTAGGAGGAGAGGGGAAAGATTCTGGGGAGGTGAAGAGGGAGAGTGGGGGGATTGAGGGAGAGGAGGGGGTAGGGAGGAAGAGAAAGGGGGAGTAGGGGAGTTAGGGAGTGGGGAATAGAGGGAGAGGAGGGCAGTGGAGGAGGTCAGGAGGGATAGAGGGATAGGGATGGGGAGGTAAGGAGTGGGGGATAGAGGGGTAGGTGGGGGGTAGGGAGTGGAGAGGAGTTATGGAAGGAGTGACAGGGTAAGGGAAAGGAGGGAGGGAGAGGTGAGGGAGGGATTGGGGAGGGGAGGAGGAGAGGAGAAAGAAGAGGGAGGGTAAAGAAGAAGGGGAGGGAGTGCTGGGGGATTAGGGGAAATGAGCCGTGCCTGCACAGTTGGGGGCTATGCATGAGTGGTGGAATATTGCGTTGGGGGAACGGGTTGCATTGGGGGAACGGGTGAGTGGTGGAATATTGCATTGTGGGAGCAGGCCCAATGTGTCTGCACTGAGTCTTCACTTTGTATAGCTTTCAATCAACATAAACACAAACGTACCACATTAACACATTTGCATCTTTTTTTAGCAAATCTTCCTTGTTTATTTCATTATAGATCTTATCAGCAGGAGTGAAACCAATAATGTAAATGAAATGTGTTACTGAGAGATAAGATGGAAAATGCAGGAAATAGTCAACACCCCAGGCAGGATAACGTCAGACTGAAGAGCTTTTGGCATGCCGTAGACCGTCCAGCATTAACACATTAAGGAACTGGAAGAATTTGTTTACAGACACAATAGACTCCCACTGAATCCAGTAAATGCAAAATGAAAGGTAAATATGGTAGATTGCTTAATAATTCAGTTGGAAATTGTCACATATCAGGGATTCCAAATGTTAAGTAGAAAGCCAGTTGAAATAACTTTAAATTCTCAATCATAAACTATTTTGAGAATGTATACATTCTTTAAAAGGGAATTTATTAGCTATTAGATGAAGATTTGATATAGAGGACTATGAAAAGACAAACAAAGTGTGATCAGGGCACAGTGATAAGATAGAGTCCAATACAGTGCAGGAAGAGAGTATTCAACCTGTTTGTGCCAGCTCTCTGTGGCACATTGCAGTCAGCCCTTATCCACCTCCACCTCCCGCTATGGCCCCATAACCCCATGTTTATTTCCCTCAAGTGGCTGTCTAATCTATATACTTTTAAAACTCTGTGTGTGTGTGTGTGTGTGTGTGTGTGTGTGTGTGTGTGTGTGTGTGTGTGTGTGTGTGTGTGTGTGTGTGTGTGTGTGCGTGTGCGTGTGCGTGTGCGTGTGTGTGTGCGTGTGCGCGCGCGCGTGTGTGGGCGCGTGTGTGTGTGTGATTTTGCCTTTGAAACGTATTTTCTCGAAAACCAGACACAAATACGCTGAGATTTCAACATATTTCGGTGGCGAGTTAACTTACGATTTCGGAAATCGACTCGTCCCTAAATTTGATCAAGTATTTCCCCAGATTTTTAATAAAGCTGTTCACAAAACAGACTTTTTTAAAAATCAAACCGTTGCAGCAGCTGCGGACGTCACAATGCCCTTGCTCTCGGCACCGCCCCCCCCCCCCCCCCCACCCCCGCACTCGATTAAAGCAGATGCTCTCAACGCGTAGTTGCACTTTCCACCACCCTTCCCCATCCCTCCCCTAGTCATTTTTTCGCCTCCCGCTGCGCTGCGGACCAAAGATCCAGAGGGAGTAATGGCCGCCAGGGCCACCTTCACATCGAGTGCTCCCACGCGATGATAACGGCTGCTGCCGCCCGGCTCTCCTCCAACTCCCACCCCGGCCCAGCTCTGTCACGCTGATGGAAGCCACGATCGGCTGGTCCCCCGACTGCTTTTCACCATCCTAACATCGCTCTGTGCCTCGCTGGCGGCCCGCAGGCTCACTCGGAACCATGCCCGCCTGCCCACTCCCCTCTCCCTGTACTTGGGGTCTGAAGCGTTCGAGAATCG
Source organism: Raja brachyura (assembly GCA_963514005.1). The sequence goes on along the minus strand of CAUPSL010000750.1, from coordinate 114,850 downwards.
GTCCTCTGTGATGACTCGGAGATAACCGGCTGGCTCCGGGGGTGCAGAGCGGTTCCGCCGAGGATGCGAGGCCATGGAGCTGAGGCTCGCTCTGAGGCCGACGGCTGCTGGGTGGCCCTACCCCTCTCCTCCCTCCCTCCCTCCTTTCTCTCCTCCCCTCTCTCTCTCCCCCTCTCTATCCCTCTGTCTCTCTCTGTCTGTCTCTCTCTCCCCCTCTCTCTCCTTCTCCCCCACCCCCCTGCTCTCCCTCCCCACCAAACCCCCTTCACCCCTCCCCTACCCCCCTCTCAGCCACCTCTCCCTCCTCCATCTCTCCCTCCCCACCCTCCCTCTCATCCTCCCCTCCACCCCCCTCTCCCTCTTGCCCTTCTGTCTCTGCCCCCCTCTCTCTGTCTCTCCCCATTCTCTCTCTGCCCTCACTCTCAACCCCTCCCTCTCTGAATAATATTAATGTAATGTCAGGGGGGGTAGTTAGCGTGTGTGTGGGGGTGGTTAGAGCGTGTGACGCCGCATGCCGTACCTCACCGCAACCGGGCGTTGAAGGAACAGACCCAACAGGTCTGCACTTGGTCTAGTTTCCTTTAAAATCATTGGTTACTTCAGTATCTAATCATTCTGATTCTAATAACTCTTATAGGCGGCAATTTTAAAACCATCAGCATTTGCAGCATTAAAAATATCTTCCTCACATTGGCTAGATTTTCTTGCCCAGTAATTAAAAGCTGTCTACTCAGATCCTTATACCATCAGCCAATTATGTTATTCATTAGTGATGGTATAAGGACCAGAACACTCAACAAAACCTATGTCTATATTGTAATCTATCTGACTTTCCTTCAATCTCCCTTACTCCAGGGAGAACAATCCCAGCTAGTCCAACCTATCATTGCAACTGAAACCCGTCATCCCTGGAATCATTGTTTACAACACATATTTATGGTGTAACCAGTTTAATAAAGGTTCAGCATAACTTCTCTGCTAATGTACTCAATAATTCTGAGACCCAAGATCGCATATGCTTTACTTACTCTGCTTTCTGCCATATTCAAAAACCGATGGATATGAACTTGAAGTCGCTCTGGATTCTACTCACTCTTTGGACATGTGGCACAAAGTCTATTTGCCTCTTTTTTGCTGTTCTGTAAAAATCCATCACTTCACAGTTCTCTGAATTTAATTCCATTCACCACCTGTGTGTGTCTTGTTGAAGTCAATTGATCCTCACTGCTGCACCTCTATGTTTGAATTTTTTATTTCATTCTTTGAAATTTAAATTCCAATATCAATGTATTTATAACAATAAAAAATGCAGTGGGTGTAGCACTGATCTTTGATGAAAATCCACTGATTTTCATTCTTCACTCTCAAAAGCAAGTTGTTTATCATCCTCCAATCAATTATTTTTACTCCAGCTGACCCTGCACTTGACCCCCCCCCCTCCCCCAACATCCACCCCACCCTCACCCCCACCAAACTCCACAAGCCTCCATTTTGTTAACCAGGCTTTTTTGCTGTACTTTGTCAATTGCTTTATTGAATTTCAAAGTGATAACATCAAACATCCACTTCAGTTTAGCGTTATATCACCTCATCATTTAGGTTCCTTAAATACAATGTGCATTTAACATTTTTAATGCATTGCCATGAGGTGTTTGCATATACCGTATTTCCCGGTAATGGAGATGCACCCCCATTTTGAGTCATGAAATTTTGAAAAATAAAAAACAGACATTTCCATTCACCGTGGCGGCGGCCATTTCCATTCGCCGTGGTGACGGTCATTTCCATTTGCGGCCATTTCCAATGCAAAACACATATAATGTATACACCGGTACGGTAATGAAAAAACACAGCGTTCGGAATAAAATAACATCTAATTGTGCACGGAACAAAGATTACAGAGATTACAATAACGGAATGCATTCTAATCTTCAAATCTAAAAAGTTCACTACTGTCATCCGAACCTTCAAAGCATAATACCGGTATTTCATCAGGGTCATCACTGCTGTTCGACAATTTACAGAGTTAAACAACTTAAACAGAATTTACACAGCTCCTTCCTAGAGCAGGTGTTTGAAGTGTTTGAAATGACGAAAATCCCCACACGAATGCATGTCAGTTCTGATTGGCGTTTTGTAATGAAACGCTTCCTATGGGCCAGGGGTGTCAAACTCGTGGGCTGCGGGCTGCGGTCCGCAACCGATCCGCAAAGGAATCCGATCCGGCCCGCGGGATGATTTCCTCGATGCCAGAGCGGGCATGAAGTCCATGATGCGGTAAAATTAGTTTGACACACCTGCTTCGGCCTCCAAGACGCAGGTAATTTTTCCGGCCTTACTTTAGGGTAAAAAATAGAGTCTTCATAAGGTAGTTCATTTCTCCTGGGGAACGGTGTAGGAACGAGGCAGCTAAACAGTCATGAAAAGAAATGCATTAGAGTTTGACGTCTATCTTTCTGCCTTCAAACTTACCTTCATTCAACTGCACTTCCTCCGCTTTTCAATGCTATTCAAGTTATAAAGACACACCCCAATGTGAAATCCACAAAGTGTTAAATGAACAAACTGAAATCTGCTATGCCTCGGATTCTAGATTTTATCTTTCCCTTGAGTTTGTTCTAGATCCATGAGCTAACTAGATCCTGTATGCTGAGTAACAAACGTTCAAAGCCATCAAGCTACATCAGGTTTGCACTTAAATTCTCCTCATATTTTTCCATTTGATTTTTCTCTCATAATTTTCACTCCTAAAGCTAACAACTTGTTAAAGTACACCTTAGTTTGGTGTGGGTTGTGTATTATTATGTATGCACAAGTTTGTTTTAAAGGCAAGGTCAATAGTAATTGGGTTACTCTGACTGCGCAGAAATAAATTCATATGGGAATAGTTTGACAGGTTGAGATAAAAAGAAGAGACTAATGAAAGAATAAGGGTTGAACAGCCGCGTCCTGTACATGAACAACCAATAAAGTCTCAATTACAAACATATGAATTTGGAGCAGATCGAACACCCTGCCCTTCAAACTTGCTCTGCCAATCAAAAAATCATCAGAGACATGATTGTAACTTCACATTCCTATTTACCTTGTGTTAACCTTTCCCTTCCAAACTTCTTCTTTTTGCATATGGCGTGCACAGCCTAAAGTTGTAGGACAACTTGTTCTATTTGATCTTATTTGATTGTAAAACGCCGGGTCGATTGCATTCGTCGAAACAGGGCGGACCACGTGAAGGTTGCAGTCTCCCACCGCTTCCAAACTTATTTATTGTTTAGAATCGAAACTTTATTAATTCTGCTTTATAAATATTTGAAATCATTTTTTCCACTGACCTTTGAAGAAGATTGTTGCAAAGGTTCATTATTTTCTGAGAGAAATTACTTATTTTCACTGCATCTCTGTCTTATCTGCTGACCCTGAGTTCATGATTCTCCTACAATAGAAAATCTCCTGCCTGCATCCACCTTTTCAAGATTCTTCGTGATCTTCTAAATTTCAATCAAGTCTCCCCTCAATCTAAACGGCAGCAGATACGAACTTAGCTGTCCAACTCACCAAACAACCCATTTCATCCTTCTCTGAACTATTCCAGTGTGTTCATGACCTTTCTTAAATTAAAGCATTATCATCCTTTGCTGTTGGTCAGATGTTTAATATAACCTGAATTATGCAACGGTACAATTTATATTTCATATAATTTCTGAAAATAACCAGAAGTACATACAGTAATTTACTTTTGTAATAACCTGAGTGAGACTGCAAAAACCATGGAGTACATTGCTGAGCAATAAGGCATCACATTAAATGCAGAGACAAAGGAACTCTTCACAGTTTTTACACCACTATAAAGCTGGTAATTGTGGGGTCTAAAAATATTTCTGCTAGTCAAGTTCACAGCCTCACCCATGAATATTTTTAGAACTGGGCCATGTCATGTACTGTTCACTGTGCTGAACCAGGACTGCAGGCAGCAAAAGGCAACGAACATCACCACACTTTACACCAGGAAAGACCACTTTGTTCAAATGCAGAAAATATTTAGTTTACTTCTTTTTCTGTTTCATGACATTTCTAAATAAAAAATAGTGCAATCTGGTTCTAGAGAAAATTATTTTCAATATTGTCACATTCCAATTTCCAAATAATTAAAGATCTTTTGTAGTCATAGATTTTTCAACCATCATTTTCTTTGGATTGCTTCATTATGTGATTTTTAGCAAAACTTCCCCATCCAGTAACCTTTCCTGTTATGTCCTAAATTGATCGCTAAAATCACCGAACAGTTGCAACACCCACCACATGACGTGGATCATGTCATGCACTATTATTTTAACTTCAATCCATAACAGGTGGCGCAGAATTAACCTGTTTTACAAGTTTCCCCAGAATGCTTTTTAAAGGATCAACATTCAAACCAAGTTCTTTATCTACACTGAGATCTGCAACCTTTTCCAAGCACAAATACGATTTAAATCCTGCTTTGGCCATTTCTTTCTGGGGTAGGCAGAATGATCACAGGACTTCCTGTCGCATCCACGCACCCCGGCCATTCCCTCTTCTACCCTCGCCCATCAGGCACAAGGTACCTCCAGATTCAGGGACAGTTTCTTCCCAGCTGTTATCAGACAACTGAACCATCCTACCACAACTAGAGAGCAGTCCTGAACGACTAACCACCTCATTTTGTAACTCTGACTATTTTTGATCGGCCTTTACTGGCTTTATCTTGCACTAAGCGTCATTTCCTTATCACGTATCTGTACACTGTGAACGCCTCGATTTTAATCATGTATTGCCTTTCCGCTGACTGGTTAGCACACAACAAAAGCTTTTCACTATACCATTGTAGCATTTTTTCATTCAATAACCACACTTCACAGTAGTTGGAAGTGCTGATAAATACTTTCAAAAACTGGTTGCAAAGATCATACCTATTGGGCTGCATGCTGACAATGAAGAAAACTTGCAACAGTGCAGCATCACCAACAATGTTATTGTGTTTGCAGTTTTCTATATTAAGCCATTGCACTAATACAACATAACCCAAACCTTTGAATTCTCTAAGTTCAACTGATACCCACTTACAACCAGTCTTTGCTGTGCTCCCCATCCCAGTGCATGCATATTTCTCCCACCATCTCCTACTCTCTCAGTCTCCCTGCCTCTTTCTCTTCTTCCCACCCACCTCCTTTCTGAGTCCCCATTTCACTTTTTTTTTACCCCTCTTTCCCCCCACAAGCCTGACCACTTCCACTTTTATCCCTCCCTGCAGCTTTACATTTCACCGGGGCGGGAATCCTGAGGGGGCCAACAGCCCCCTGTTTTGAGAGGTGGGCGACGATTCCCCTCCCCCCCATTTATTGTAATCGGGATTTTAAAACCCGGTGAAATCTCCGCTTTCCGCGAGACAGTGGGGGTGGGACTGGTGATGGAGGGCGCCGATTGGACGAGAGAGACGTCAGTCAGCAGGCAATGGGGGGTGAGACATGATGATTCAGCGTGATTATTAGAGGAGGGAGGTGTCGGTCAGAGGCGGAAGTAGGGGGGTTGGGACTGAGGATAGAGCGCGGTGATTGGAGGAGGGAGACGTGCCAAAACACTCTCAGCAGCCCTGGACACAGAGATGCGCCTCATCCACAGCCAGGATCGATCCCGGCTCTCCAATCGCTGCTGAACCGCCACTGGACCATCCCCGTCCCCACCCGAGAGCAACCCCCCCCCCCCATGCCCGGGAGTGGCCCGAGTCGTTGGGAGTCAGGTGGGAGCTGTGCCCCCAGCCCACAGCCAGCGCAGAGAAGCAGCGCTAAACCCAACTCAACTCTGCCTGTCCCGCCAGGTTAACCTACAGCCCTGCCTGGACTTGCAGGAAATATGGCCCAGGTTTACAGCCAGCGCGGAGAAGCCGCGCTAGTGTCCCGTCAGTCCAGACAGGGCTGAGGGTTAACCCGGCGAGACAGGCAGAGTTGAGCTGCTTTTAGCGCTGAATTGAGCCTGGGACAGGAATGGTCCAGTGGCGGTTCGGCAGCGATTGAAGAGCCGGGATCGATCCTGGCCATGTGTGTGTGTGTGTGTGTGTGTGTGTGTGTGTGTGTGTGTGTGTGTGTGTGTGTGTGTGTGTGTGTGTGTGTGTGCGTGTGCGCGTGCATGTGCGCGTGCGTGTGTGCGTGTGTGCGTGCGTGTGTGCGCGCGTGCGTGCATGCATATGTGTGTGTGTGTGTACACATACGAGAAATTGTGTACCCCTGTCCTCCTCCATATTTTGACAGCGATTTCCGTGCCTGCAATTCACTCTACTTCATCTCTACTTTTCTGACATCCTTTCGTCTCCTTTGTCACTTACTCCATCCATCTGCCAATCACCAGGCCTCATCCATATCCATCTATCACATGTTGCAAGGAACTGCAGATGCTGGTTTACACTGAAAATAGACACAACATTTTGGACTAAATCAGCGGGTTGGATAGCAGCTAGTGGGAGGGAGCAACTGAAAGAAATCCAAATTAGTCAGGGAATGGTTTGAGGTAAACTGTTGGAACAGAAGGCAGATAAATCCCCAGGGCCTGATGGTCTGCATCTCAGAGTACTCAAGGAGGTGGCCCCTGAAATTGTGGATATTGTGATCATTTTCCAACGTTCTCTAGACTCTGGATCAGTTCCTGTGGACAGGAGGTTAGCAAATGGCTCCCCACTTTTTAAGAAAGGAGGGAGAGAGAAAACGGGGAATTATAATCCAATTAGCCTTGCATCAGTATAGGGGAAGATGCTTGAGTTGATTGTTAAAGATGTTATAGCAGCACATTTGGAAAGCAGTGACAGGATCGGTCAAAGTCAGCATGGATTTATGATGGGGCAATCATGCTTGACTAATCTTCTGGAATTATTTGAAGATGTAACAAGTAGAATGGATAAGGGAGAGCCAGTGGATGTGGTGTATCTGGACTTTCAAAAAGCCTTCGACAAGGTCCCACACAAGAGATTAGTGTGCCAAATTAGAGCGCAGTATATTGGGAATAGGGTATTGACATGGATAGATAACTAGTTCGAAGACAGGAAGCAAAGAGTAGGAATTAACAGGTCCTTTTCAGAAGGGCAGGCAGTGACTAGTGGGGTGTCGCAAGGCTCGGTGCTGGGTTCCCAGTTATTTACAATATACAGTATATTAATGATTTAGATGAAGGGATTAAAAGTAACTCGCAAATTTACAGATGATATATCAACAATTTAGACGAGGGAATTAAATGTGGCAACTCCAAGTTTGCGGATGACACAAGGCTGGGTGGCAGTGTGAGATGCGATGAGGATGCTATGAAGCTGCAGGTTGACTTGGATAGGTTGGGTGAGTGGGCAGATGCTTAGCAGATGCAGTATAATGTGGATATTTTGGTGGCAAGAACAGGAAGGCAGATTATTATCTGAATGGTGTCAGATTAGTAAAAGGGGAGGTGCAACAAGACCTGGGTGTACTTGTACATCAGTCACTGAAAGTAAGCATGCAGGTACAGCAGGCAGTGAAGAAAGCTGGCATGTTGGCCTTCATTGCGAGAGGATTTGAGTTTAGGACCAAGGAGGTCCTATTGCAGTTGTATAGGGCCCGCACCAGGAGTATTGTGTGCAATTCAGATCTCCTAATTTGAGGTAGGACATTATATCTATTGAGGGAGTGCAGCGTAGGTTCACCAGTTTAATTCTCAGGATGGCGGAACTGACATATGATGAAATAATGGGTCGACTGGATTTGTATTCACTGGAATTTAGAAGGATGAGAGGGGATCTTATTGAAACATATAAAATTCTTAAAGGATTGGACAGGCTAGATGCAGGAAAAAACGTTCACGTTGTTGGGGGAGTCCAGAGCCAGGGGTCACAGTTTATGAATAAGAGGTAAGCTATTTAGGACTGAAATGAGGAAAAACTTCTTCACCAGGAGAGTTGTGAATCTGTGGAATTCTCTGCCACAGAAGGCAGTGGAGAGAGTTATATTTAGCTCTTAGGGCTAAAGGAATTAAGGGATATGGGGAAAAAGCAGGAACAGGGTACTGATTTTAGATGATCAGCCATAATCATATTCAATGGTGGTGCTGGCTCGAAGGGCCGAATGGCCTACAACTATTTTTCAATGTTTCTATGTTTTTATCTCCGGAGAAAAGGAATAGGTGACATTTTGGGTCAAGACTTCTTCCAAGTCTGAAAACGAGTCTCGACCTGAAATGTCACCCATTCCCTGGGGTGGGAGATTGCAACGTTCACGTGGTCCGCCCTGTTTCGACAAATGCAATCAACCTGGCATGCACAATCAAATAAGATTAAATAGTACAAGTTATCTTACAACTTCAGACTGTGCACACCATACGCAAGAAGAAAAGGACCCATTCCCTTTCTCCATAGATGCTGCCTGACCTGCTGAGTTACTCCAGCATTTTGTGTCTATCTCCACCTATCACTTGTCAACAATCGACACAAAATGCTGGAGTAACTCAGCAGGACAGGCAGCATCTCTGGAGAGAAGGAATGGGTGATGTTTCGGGTTAAGACCCGAAACGTTACCCATTCCTTCTCTCCAGAGATGCTGCCTATCCCACTAAGTTACTCCAGCATTTTGTGTCTATCTTCGATTTAAATTAGTATCTGCATTTTTTTCCTATCATTTGTCAGCTCTCTCTTCCAATTTTCTCCCCCCTACTCCAATCAGTCTGAAGGGTCCTGACCCAAACGTCATCTGTTGATTCCTTCCACAGTTGTTGCCTGACCCACTGAGTGTTATCCTCACACTTTGTGCTTTCCTTCCCTAATTTATTTTTGTTATGTTCTAACCTTTGACCTTTATAATGTCCTATATTATTTTGGAATATTTCTACCTCATGTTGTTGATGACATTGTTATTTTCATTTCCTTTTCTCTCTTAACCAAATGAAATATTTCACAGTGAGAAAATCAGCACCTTATATAAGAATGCATCTCGGTGCATAGTTACAACATATAACTAGTTCAGCATTTTCAACTGAAAGTTCTTGCAAAGGAGAGATTATATTTCAAAAACTCTCTGGTCACCAAAATAAATGCAGTCTCAATAATTAGTGGTAACCATTTTGCTGTGAAGTCATTTCCAAAGCTGCAATTAGACCAGATGCATCCGCATCATATTCTTTCTTGGACAGGCTTGGAAAAAAACACCTTCTGATTTGCTTCTGGGTCACAAGATTTCATGGGACACTGGTTCAGCTATCTTCACAGGGGGAAAGGAAGGATGTTCCTGTGCAAAATGCAGCAAACGTGGCTATTAAAATTGCATTGTACAATGTTCAACCCACAGGTCAATCAAAGATTATGTATTACGTTTCATCGTGACACCCTCGTGAACAGAAAAACAAAAATATAAGTGATATTAAATTTGTGCATGCCATGCAGATTGATACTGTAGTATGTCCCATTTTAGCAATAACACAAATAACCTATTGAGCTTTGCTCTCATGATTAAACCACACCCTGTTATGTTACTGCTTTGTTTTATATGTACACATTGTTGAATCATGTGTACATTTACAGGGTCACTATTGGAAAGATTTTTTTTCCAATTAGATGCGTGCTAGTGTTACATCATAAAATCTATCTGTTAATAACAAATAAATAGGCATGTAATTATTTACTGCCTGCCCAATGAATTATCGAGGTCACGGTGGCAGTGTAAAACATGAGACGTCTGGAGAGACAGAAAGTAATGTTTTACTATGATAAATTTCAAGGTCAGGGAATTTTATGTGAGTGTTTCTGAAAAAGACTGTTCTCAAGTGTTGGACACCACTGCTGTGGATGGTATTTATTAGTCTAGATAATCTCAAATGTAACAGTGGGTCTACTTTCGAAGCAAGCTTGGCCTCTTCAAATACGGTTAAAAATCAACTACTGCCTTACTGTGGAACTCAAATTAAATATATCGGAAGAATTGGATAAGAACGACAGATTTTCCTCCTTACTGAAGAACCAGATGCATATTTATGACAGCCATTGCATCATGATCACTTTCACAGATATGTTATTTACAGATTTTTGCTTTAACAAGAATTTAAATTATCAAACTGGTTCTGTGTTTTGTCAGCCAGAGTATGAAGCATCGATGGAGGCAGGTTTCACAGCAGTTAATCGTATAAGTTCAGATAAAACAGTTAGCAGAATAGAACAAATATTTGAGAGAAATGCATTTTGCCATAGATGTACATTGTGCTTAAAGCTTTTCAGCTGGCTGCTTCAAAGAGCATTCTTTGAACTCGAGCCAAATTCTTTCGACAGGATGCACCAATAAATTAAATTGTAACAAAAACCAACTACTACACTGAATGAGTTATTTCCAAAAATATGCCTGCTCTGTACTTAAAGGTCAGAATTTAGAAACCTGTAACACGCTGGAAAATAATACTTTTCTAAATTGGCTTGTAAAGAACCTTTGCTTGGATGGTTTTTAGTCATTGGGGCTTGAAGTTTGTCTCTATTATTTTTGGTGAGCTGGTGAGCACGTCAGAATCGACATTGCCTTGTTATAATTAAGTCAATAATCTTTTGGGTTAATGACCTGATAAAAAATAATCCATCCATGTACTTGCCATGTACAAGTTAACCAATATACAAAAAATAGTGCAATGGAAATATTTCAAATAATGTCCATAGCACCTCAACCATTGATTAACCAATCAAGAGGGAGTGTGGAACACCCTCCTCAAAATGTTGCTGCCACACAACAGTTGAGATCTTCCAAAAATGTCCTTGTAAATAGAAACGTACCAGCAAATTGGAAAACCAAAATTGTAATGTCCCTATTCAAGAGAGGAAGTAGAATGCAGGATACAAAAGATCAGTTAGGCTAACATCTGTCATTGGAAAAAATGATACAATTATATATTCATGGAAATATTCAGGGACAAGTAACAGGATCTTTAGAAAATGATAACACAATCAAGTGTAGCCAGCAACCTCTCAAGAGAAATAGTGGAGACCACACCTGGAGCATTGTGTATAGTTTATGTCCCCTTATTTTGGCCTATCCTTGCAATGTAGCCAATTCAGATAAAGTACAACAGTTACTGGGATGAAAAGGCTGTGCTATGAGTAAATATAAGTAGTTTAGGGCTGTGTTGCTTGGAGTTTGGAAGGATGAAAGATGATTATATTGAAGCATGTAATGTGCTAAGAGGGATCAACAAAATACATACTAAAATAATATATTCCATCTTGAGAAAACCTAGAACCAAGAAGCTAAGTTTCAGAATGAAAGGTTGCCCATCACAAATGAGGAGTGATGTACAGTATTTTCACAGAAGATTGTGAGTTATCAAGAGCGTTATATTGACATATATCCCAGGGAGAACAATGAAATTCTTACTTGCAGCAGCACAACAGAATTTGTAAACATTGTACACTGTAAACTATATAATAAACACGAGGAAAATTAACTGCGTGTATATATACACGCATACGTGTATATTTATATGTATACATACACACACATATTTATATACACACACATACATACACATAAAAAACAAACCAGCAATAATAGTGTTAAAAGACAAAACCAATGTCCCAAATTCTCTGTAGATCAGAGCTTATTTATAGGTTGCAGTGTTTAATAGCCTGATCGCTGGAGGGAAGAAACTGATCCTGACCTGGACGTTACAGTTTGCAGGCTCCTGTGCCTTCTTCCTGATGGCAGGATAAAATGAGAGTGTGGCCAGGGTGGTGTGGGTCTCTGACGATGCTGGCTGCCTTTTTGAGGCAGCGACACTTGTAAATCCCTTCGATGGTGGGGAGGTCAGAGCCTGTGATGGACTGGGCAGTGTTCACCACTTTTTGCAGTCTTTTTCATTCCTGTACATTCAAGTTGACAAACCAGGCCATGATGCAACCAGTCTATATGCTCTCTATTAGAAATTCAAGAGTTACAAAGAACAATACAGCATAGGAACAGGTTATTTGGACCACAATGTCCATGCCAAACATGAAGCCAAGTTTAACTAATATCTTCTGCCTGCACGTTCCATATGCCGCCATTCATTGCATATCCACGTGCCATCCAAAAGCCTCTTGAATGCCACTATTGTATATGCCACCTTAACAATGTGTTTTAAACAGTTCATCAAATTCTCCACTCAAGAGAACTTGAGTGAATTATATAATACTTTTAGAGTTGAGTCAAAGATTATGTGGAGTTGAGACAATACCACTTTCATGTGCCTTAGCTGTCATGGAAGAATTCCTCAGCTGGGTGGCACGGTGGCGCAGCAGTAGAGTTGCTGTCTCACAGCGCTTCCAGCGCCGGAGTCCCGGGTTCGATCCTGACTACAGGTGTTATCTGTGCTGAGTTTGTACATTCTCCCCGTGACTGCATGGGTTTTCTCCGAGATCTTCAGTTTCCTTCCACACGTCAAAGTCGTACAGGTTTGAGGGTTAATTGGCTTGGTGTAAATGTAAATTGTCCCTAGTGTGTGTAGGATGGTGTTAATCTGCAGGGATCGCTGGGCGGCACAAAATTGGTGGGCCGAAGGGCCTGTTTCTGCACTATATCCCCAAACTAAACTAAAGTGCTATACAAACCCAGATTACCTTTTTTGTTGTTTACTTGGCAACCATATACAGCAGAAGAGAAATTATAAAGAATGCCTTTATTTTCTTATTTATTTCACTGTTTGTCTCCAGGTTTGGCATAATTACTTAGAACACTCTTGCAACTCTATTTCCTTTCTCACGTTGTCCTAAATTAAAACGACACGACTGGCATGTGAGAAATGGAACCAAGATCTCAGCGGCATTTAGAGGAAAATTCAGGTTATTATTACTCACAGTCTCATCAACCCTGGAGAGAATAATAGAATTAGCTGCAGCTTATTCTACACCTCTGAGAAAATGTGGCCTATCTTTGATGCCTAGACAGCCTTGAAAATAATTGGTCTCGTCTGTTTGAAGCAATTCTTGATTTTAAACACTCTCTCAGTCTGGCAACTGATAGGTTTTAACTAAAAATCTCAGAACTATATGGGATATATAGAATAACGTGGAAGCTGCTGGTGGATTTGTATGAAAGCATTTCTTAAAAATATCAATTTAAAAGAATGTCTGTCAATTTAAAGAATGAAAGCCAAGGTATTGTATTTTGTAGTATTTTATTTTGTTGTGCATCGCGGTGTCGAATGGGGAAACTGCTGGTGGACAATTTGATTGTACGGAAGTAACTTACCCATTGGCAGATGACTGCAATCAAGAGAGAGTTTATTGTCATGTGTTCCAGATAGGACTCTTGTTCTATTATCTAGTAAATGATAGCAGAAGACATGATTTATTTTGAAATTCCAATTTCCACACTTCCAACAGCAATTTTGAATAATAGGGTACTGATAATGTCTTCAAGCATCAAGAAACTGGATTGGTAATCACCTCAGCATCTCTGTGATGTGTAATGTTTGAATTAAGGATTGTTAGACAAACATCAGAACAGGTCTTGGTTTAATCAGATGTTGAATAATATGAGGTGAACAGTTGAACTGTCTCTGAGACTCTAACTTCTCCCTCTGTTTGGGATGTTCAGGGGTACGGGCCCAGCAGTGGCATGTTGTGGTCATGTTCATGACTGAGCAGATCCCGATCGTGGGCTATGGGACGGTCTACCCTTTGGGCCTTTTGCTGCAAGCCCAATCAGCCTTTGATCCTTACCACTTTTGGGTTGCTCTCTCTTGTATCTTCTCATTAGCTGCGATTTGCTTTGGTACTGTGATAACCAAAATTGTAAAGTGTTCTCAGAGTGTGTTGCATCAATGATTTATACGGAGTTGATGCTGCATTACTACACCGGCTTAATAATGACATTTGGTGTGGCACAGTGGTGCCGCTAGTGGAGATGCCGCCTTGCAGCGCCAACAAATTGGGTCAATCATGACTTCCGGTGTCGCGTGTACAGAGTTTACATGTTCTCCCTGTGACTGCATGTATTTCTTCCATTCCCCTGTTTCCCTCTACATCCCAAAGATGTGAAAGGTGGTACGTTAATTGGCCTCTGTAAATTGTAAGTGAGTGGTAGAAATTGAAGGACATTTATGGGAATGTGGCAAGAATAAAATGGGATGAATGTAAGATTGATGAAAATAGATGGATAATGGTTGGCATGGACATGGTAGGCTGAAGGGTCCATTTCAGTACTGTGTGGCTCTATGGTTTTCTAATATATCCCATCACCTGAATTATTTACTAAATGCCATGTGGCATAAACGTCAATGCGCATTAATAGCTGTTCTGATGAAATGATCTTCAACCTGACATGTGAACTTATGTCCTGACTCCATAGATTGTACTTGCCCTCCACAGTATAACTCACATTTCCAGTTTTTATTTCTGATCTGCAGTATGCCAGCTGGTGTGCCAGTGGGCATTGTTAAGATAGTAGCAATTGAATCATATTCCAGATCTAAAGACCTTTTTTAATTCCCAGGTGTATTTTCTGCCTATTTAATGGTTCTCTTTAGATTTGTTTCAGTTCGTGAAGCAAAGTGCGTTCTTTAAGAGCAACTGCTATCCATATGGTAAATACTGAAAATAATTCAAATCCATAGATTAAATCACCTCATACCTTCCTAAACTGAGAGGAATACAAGCTAGGTTTATGGAAAATTACCATAAATATTAAATCCTGAAGTTGAATTATATCTGTTCCATGCTTGCAAGATCTTTACTGATATCTGATGTTCATTTCCTGACAACATTTGGCAAAGAATCGCCAATCAAGTGTGTTCCTCATTTTAAAATCCTGACAGCTGTACAATACTTCAAAATTACAGAGGCTTTTCCACATAGTATATATTGACATTGTCATTTGTGCACAAATTCTATTTTTTGCTTGCATAATTCTTACATTTTCATTTCGCTCACCCAGGTCCAAACCCAACCATTTAATTCCACCTTTCAAAGTGTTTGCATTCATTTAGGCTGCATATTTCACCTTGTAAATTCTCTCATCCACATAATTCACTCAGTTACAGTCATCTGCAAACCTAATTGCCACATTTTTCATTGATTCGGTGAAAATCTAAGGCCAACAAGCCAATATTGAGAAATATCACCGTCTCTATTTTAGCAGTCTGAGGAAACAATGTCCCCGCTCTTGTCTCCTACCTCCAAAAAAATTAAAAAACCCATTTATCCAAGTTATCACCAATTCTATGTTTTCCTCAAGAGCCAAAACAGCTCCGGAAATCTGATGGCCATCAACACAAGTCAAGGATAGACTTAGACTATCAAATGTTTTGTTCTTAAATACTAAAAATGGTTTAGGTTTAGGTTTATTATTGTCATGTGTACTGAGGTTCAATGAAAAGCTTTTTGTGGTTTTTGCTTGGACTGTAGAAATACAACTTGGAAATAGGCCTTTCAGCCCACCGAGTGCATGCCGCCCAACAATCACCCCATACACCAGCACTATCCTCCACACTGGGGACAATTTACAATTTACATCAGCCAATTAAACTACAAACCTGTATGTTTTTCTCGTGTGGGAAAAAACTTTTTTTAAAGTTTTTTTTTAAACTGGCGAATGTTATTCAGCTTTCTGTCAGCACAGTGGCACAGTAACTACCTCACAGTGCCAGAGAACTGGGTCCTGACCTGGTTTGTGCGGAGTTTGCATGTTTTCCCTGTGGTAGCCTGGGTTTCCTCCAAGTGCTCTAGTTTCCTCCAGCATCTGAAGATGTACCGGTTTGTAGGTTAACTGGGCTCTGTAAAATTGCCCCAAATATAGAGGAAGCTTATGAGAAAGCGGGATAAAATAGAATTAGTGTGAACAGATGATCAATGGTCGGCGTGAACTCAGTGAGCCATCAGGCCTGCTTCCATGTTCTAAACTAAACTAAGCTAATTTGTTCATAAAATAGGCTATCTTGGCATGGTAATAAAAGCTGACTGCTGGGTGAATATTAAGGCCACAAGTGTTTATGGAGCAATGTTTATGCAGCAGCTCAGACAGCTTTTATGCGAGGAGTGTTCTTACATTATAGGCTTCATCACAATTGCACCACAATCATTGAGTGAAAGAAAGTATTTTATAATGTGATTAAAATCAATCACAGAAATAATGCATTTGTCTGATAAGTGTTGAGCTTTGAATTATTGCTAGTGACACCCAGCAGCTTTTATCAAATTCTGTTCTTGGAAGTTCTAAATGTGGTGTTTATTTTAATTGGGGTAAAACTACTTTTAAAATAGCATGAAGGAAAATTTGATGCAAGTCTGCTGAATGTTCTTAGAATGATATTGTTCATACTAATTGTCAGTTTCAGCTCTGCTTGATCTACAAAGACTCAGACAAAAACACACAAA
Source organism: Raja brachyura (assembly GCA_963514005.1). The sequence continues at coordinate 98,502 of CAUPSL010000750.1, read as the reverse complement.
TTAAATGACACATTAATTATACCTAAATTAAGCCTACACATAAAACTAAAAGGAAGACTGCAAAAAAATGAGGCATTACTTGAAAAACATGATTAAAAATGCACAGTCGTGCAAGAGGTGAACTGCAGTGCCCCGCTGTCGAGGTGTGATTAAGGTTGTGCGGGTTGGTTACGAGAACCTGATAATTGTTGGAAAGTAGCGAGTCCTGAGGGCAGCACAGTGTTGCAGCGATACAGTTGCTGCCTCACAGTGCCAGAGACCTGGGTTTGATGCTGACCACGGGTGCTGTCTGTGTGGAGCTTGTACATTCTCCCACTGGCCATGTGGGTTTTCTCCCGGAGCTCTGGCTTCCTCGCACTTTTCAAAGACGTGGAAGTTTGTGATTAATTAGCTTCTGCAAATTGCCCCTTGAATGAATAAGTTTATTGGCCAAGTATTCACATACCTGGAATTTGCCTTGGTACTCCACCCACAAATGACAACATGACATACAATGACAGTTAAGAATGATACATAAAACATTAAACATTAATAATAAAATATTATTGATTAAACATGTGAATTAAATAAAGTACCAGAGCAAAAGAAGGCTACAGATTTTTGCTTATTGAGTAGAGCTACTACTCGTGGAAAAAAAGCTGTTTTTAATGTCTGGCTGTGGCAGCTTTGACAGTCCGGAGTCGCCTTCCAGAGGGAAGTGGTTCAAAGAGTTTGTGGCCGGGGTGAGAGGGGTCAGATATGATCTCACCCGCTCGCTTCCTGGCCCTTGCAGTGTACAGTTCACCAAAGGAGGGAAGGTTGCAGCCAATAACCCTCTCAGCTGATTGGACGTTTTGCTGCAGCCTACGGGTGTCGTGCTTGGTGGCTGAGCCAAACCAGACCATGATGGAGAAGGTGAGGACAGACTCTATGATGGCTGTATAGAATTGGACCATCATTGCTTGTGGTAGATTGTGCTTCCTCAGCTGCCGCAGGAAGTTTCCTGACAAAACATCTTCAGCGCTTGTGGGTGAATGGAACGAGCTCTGATTGGCGTCCAGTGTTGAGTGGTACACCTCAGGGCACAGTACTTGGCCCACATCTGTTTTTGCTTTACATAAATGACATCCATGAAAAAGTCACAAGTATGACCAGACTATGATTGTTTGCTGTACCGTCCAAATAAGTCAGCTGATGATGAAGATGCTCTCCAAAAGGATCGCGATACTATGGTTGAGTGGTCACAACAACGGGGCATGCAGTTCAACCCTTCCAAATGTGAAACCATGAGTGTCACCAGAAAGAGAAATCCAGGCGAAACATCTTACAATATACTTGGTGCCACCCTTGAAGAATTCAAACAAACCAAGTATCTTGGCATCAAATTGCAGAACAATCTGCGTTGGAATGGTCAGGCTCATCATGCAACGGTGAAAGCAACAGGTGTCCTAAATTTTCTGAGATGCAACTTTCATCATTGTTCAGCTTATGTCAAGGAGAAGCTGTACTTCACCCTCGTTACACCTCATTTGGACTATGCAGTTGCAGCATGGAACCCATACACAAATATAAACATTTCTTCCATCGAACGTGTCCAAAGACAGGCAGCTCAATTTTATTACTAATACCTATGAGAGAGAAGCGAGTGTTACCAAACTTCTGAATTCACTGTGGTGGAACCCTCTCCAAGACAGACGTGAAGCTCACCGTTGACCTCTTTTTACAAAATGTTAAATGGCCAGCTCGACATAGATTACAAAACCTACACCAAACCCAAACCAATTAGGTGCAGACGAGGGCATTCGATCCAATTTGAGATACGAGCTCCCAAGACAGATGTGTACAGAAATTAATTCTTCCCCCGCACAATTAAAGCATGGAATAGTCTTCACCCTACCATAGTTACCCAACCAGATGCAACTAAATTTAAGGTAGCTTTTTCTTCCCAAAAACCCTTTCTGGCTTAAGTCCTCCATCCACCACCTCCAGTTTAAATTCCATTTGGAATATTTTGGGGGACCAAGAAACCAAGAACCATGTACATCCTCTTTTGTTCCTTTTTGACTGTGGAGTCGATGGTAGCCCCTCACTTAAGGTCCTTGGAGATGATGTTTCCAAGGAACTTTCCACAGATGTGACTGTGGCGTTGTTTATGGTGAGTAGGGCGAGGGGAAGGGGAGCTCTCCTAAAGTCTGCAATCAATTCCACTGTCTTAAGAGCATTGAGCTCCAGGTTGTTGCGATGGCACCAGGATGCCAGCTGTGACACTTCCTGTCTGTAGGCAGATTCCTCCCCTTCCTGGATCAGTCCAATCAGTGTTGTGTCATCCGCAAACCTGAGAAGCTTGGCAGAGGAATCAGTGGAGGTGCAATAATTGGTGTAGAGAGAGTAGAGGCGAATGGAGAGTACACAGCCTTGCGGTGCTCCTATGTTGAGGGTTTACGGGTCCGAGATGTGCTTTCCCAGCCTCACATGCTGCTTCCCGTCTGTCAGAAAACTGGTGATCCACCGACAGAGGGGTTCAGGCACAGTCAACTCGGAAAGTTTGCAGTGTGGTATCTCTGGCACAATGGTGTTGAATGCAGAGCTAAAATCAACAAACAAAATCCTCGCATAGGTGCCCTGGCGTTCTAGGGTGAAGTGCAGGCCCAGGTTGACTGCATCATCCACAGATCTATTGGCCCGATATGCAAACTGCAAAGGGTCCAGCAGGGGGTTCATGATATTTTTCAGCTTGGCCAGCACAAGCCTTTCAAGGGTCTTCATGACTACAGTGCGACAGGTCAGTGGTTATTAAGACCATTAATCCTTGCCTTTTAGGGTACGGGGACAATAGTGGAGACTTGTGTGTAGGATGTTAAACTGGGATAACATAGAACTTGTGTGCAGGTGATTGATGGTTGGTACAGATTTGGTGGGCCGAAGAGGCTGTTTTTACGCAGTATCTCTAAACTAAACTGAAACAAATGGTGTGTTATTTCAGGCTTCTGTACCTCCTGTTGAAGAGTAGCAGCGGGTCGAGGGCATGGCCCAGATGGAGGAAATCCTCGATGATAGTGACCATCTTGAAGCAGTGCCTCGTGTAGATTCCGGCTGAGCCCATAACTCTCTGCAGCCTCTGTTCCTGTTCTTTGGAATTGCCAAAGCAGGCAATGATGCAACCAGCAATGTATACTTTCTACATTACATCTATGGAGGTTTGTTAGGGCATTAAGAGACACACTGAATCTCTTTAAATATGAAAGAAAGCAGAGGTGGTGGGATGCATTCTTTTGAATTACATTGTGTTGGGCCCAGGACAGGTCATCAGATACGTTAATGCCATAGAATTTGAAGCTGGGTGATCATATCTCTCCATCACTGACTCATCGATGAAAACGGGTGCATGGTCTACCGACTTGCCTTTTCAGTCAACAATTCATTCCTTGATGTTATTGACATTATGCAAGAGACTGTTATGGCACGACTCCACAAAGTGTTCTATTTCTCTCCTTTAAATGGACTCATCACCACAGATGATTCAGCCAATCGCAGTGGTTTCTTCAGTGAATTTACAGACGGCATTGAAGCTGTGCTTGGCCACGCACTCATGGGTGTAAAGAGAGCAGTACGAGGGACAGTGCACCCAGCCTTGAGGTGCACCTGCATTGATGGTCTGCAAGGAGGAGATTTGTTATTGACCCGCACAGATGGAGGGCAGCTAAACAGGAACTCAAGAATCCAGCTGCAATGGGAGGTACAGATGCCCAGCCGTTGGCGCTAGGTGATGTGTTTCCATGGGACCATAGAGTTCAATGCCGAGCTACATTAAAAAAATGTATGTGTTCCTGCTATTCAGATGATCCAGAGCAGAATGGAATCCAGTGGCATAGCATCTGATGTTGATCTGTTGTGGCAATAGACAAATTGAAGCGGATCCAGGCCATGTCTGAGGCAGGAGTTGATTTGTGCCATAACCAACCACTCAAAGCACTTCACTACTGTGGATGTAAGGGTTATCAGATGATAGTCATTGAGGCAGGTCACCTTGAGGGAGTCGGACATCTTTTCATAGGAAGTTGGAGGTGTAAACTCATGAAGTGAAGTTATATGAGCCACCTCACATTTCACCATGGCCACTGACATATTACATGACTACAGCTTACAGGCAAATCTGATTCAATGAACTAACCTCAGTCAGGCAATTCAAGCTGAATCCATTGTTGATTTACTGACGCCATCTCTGAACAGATTGCTGTTTTGCATGAAAAAGCTTTTATTACAGCGGAATAGAGAAATGCAAAATACCACCCGAGAGCAGCAGTGAGCGAGAGATTCCATGGTCCAGGAAGGGAAGCATTAATATCAGCTTGTGTGATCTATCTCACAGCAGTTGCATTATACAATGTCTGCCCAGTCCCCTGAGAGTCTCACTCAAATAGCTGAGTGGGAACATGATGACCTCTCTCAAGATGTATTCACAAATCCTGGCAGCACTGGCTCGCACATGTCCTTCCATGTATCCCCCAGCTTGCATTCTCAAACCACACCCAGTGCTGTGAAACATAAGTTTGAAGCCAGCCCTGGAAGAGAAAATGAGTTTGCAAAATGGCCATCCGACATTGAACACACAGATTTGCCTTCCATAAGTCTGGCTGCAGTAAGGACACTGCATCACAGTTTGAGAATTATTAAATTCATAAGTCAAGCTCTTAGTAAAAAATGAAGTGTCAATGTATTGCTTGTGTAAGTCTCCTTTCTTTTAAATTTCTGCCACATAAATAATAAATTTGCTTGAGAAATAATAAATTCACTGTGTCAGCAAACCTTTGTGTGAAAAGTAGAAGAGTTTATAAATACCTTACACGTAAGGCTAAGACATAGAGGAAAGCTCAAAAAGACAGCAAACCATGTAAACATGAAGATATTCAGCGACCTTAGCAGAACATTAAACTGCCATTTGCGCTCCTTTGAAAGAAGTTCAAGGTGCATCAAAGTATCGGTCTCTCAAAATGCTATTCAGAAATTTACTATTGGTAGTTGAAGAGAAGCTTCTTGCACTCTGTCAAATCCCATGACACATTTCCCTACTTTCTCAATTCCTTGAGCAATACTTTAACTATCTTTTCTTATTTGCCCAGATTAGTGCCTGGTACATTGGTGCTGGGTGACATGGCTGTGCAGCTGTAGAGTTGCTGCCTTACACCGCCAGAGAACCAGGTTCGATCCGGGTTCGAAATCAGGGATAGTATCAAAACTAAAGATGAAGCATACAAATTAGCCAGAAAAAGCAGCCTACCAGTGGACTGGGAGAAATTCAGAGTCCAGCAGAGGAGGACAAAGTGCTTAATTAGGAAAGGGAAAATAGATTATGAAAGAAAACAGGCAGGGAACATAAAAACGGACTGAAAAAGTTTTTATACATATATGTGAAGATAAAAAGGTTAGTTAAAACAAATGTAGATCCCTTGCAGTCAGAAACTGGTGAATTGATCATGGGGAACAAGGACATGGCAGATCAATTGAATAACTACTTTGGTCCTGTCTTCACTAAGGAAGACATAAATAATCTGCCAGAAATAGCAGGGAACCGGGGTTCAAATGAGATGGAGGAACTGAGTGAAATCCAGGTTAGCCGGGAAGTGGTGTTAGGTAAATTGAATGGATTAAAGGCCGATAAATCCCCAGGGCCAGATAGGCTGCATCCCAGAGTACTTAAGGAAGTAGCCCCAGAAATAGTGGATGCATTAGTGATAATTTTTCAAAACTCTTTAGATTCTGGAGTAGTTCCTGAGGATTGGAGGGTAGCTAATGTAACCACACTTTTTAAAAAGGGAGGGAGAGAGAAAACGGGGAATTACAGACCAGTTAGTCTAACACCGGTAGTGGGGAAAATGCTAGAGTCAGTTATTAAAGATGGGATAGCAGCACATTTGGAAAGTGGTGAAATCATTGGACAAAGTCAGCATGGATTTATGAAAGGTAAATCATGTCTGACGAATCTTATAGAATTTTTCGAGGATGTAACCTAAAAATAGTAGAGAGGTTAAGGGAGAACCTGTGGATGTGTTGTATCTGGACTTTCAGAAGGCTTTCGACAAGGTCCCACAAAAGAGATTAGCATTCAAACGTAAAGCACACGGTATTGGGGGTTCAGTGTTGATGTGGATAGAGAACTGGCTGGCAGACAGGAAGCAAAGAGTAGGAGTAAATGGGTCATTTTCAGAATGGCAGGCAGTGACTAGTAGGGTACCGCAAGGCTCAGTGCTGGGACCCCAGCTATTTACAATATATATTAATGATCTGGATGAGGGAATTGAATGCAACATCTCCAAGTTTGCGGATGACACAAAGCTGGGGGGCAGTGTTAGCTGTGAGGAGGATGCTAGGAGTCTGCAAGGTGACTTGGATAGGTTGGGGGAGTGGGCAAATGCATGGCAGATGCAGTATAATGTGGATAAATGTGAGGTTATCCACTTTGGCGGCAAAAACAGGAGGGTAGACTATTATCTGAACGGTGGCCGATTAGGAAAGAGGGAGATGCAACGAGACCTGGGTGTCATGGTACACCAGTCATTGAAAGTAGGCATGCAGGTGCAGCAGGCTGTGAAGTAAGCGAATGGTATGTTGGCATTCACAGCAAAAGGATTTGAGTACAAGAGCAGGGAGGTTCTACTGCAGTTGTACAGGGTCTTGGTGAGACCACACCTGGAGTATTGCATACAGTTTTGATCTCCTATTCTGAGGAAAGACATTCTTGCCATAGAGGGAGTACAGAGAAGGTTCACCAGACTGATTCCTGGGATGGCAGGACTTCCATATGAAGAAAGATTGGATAGACTCGGCTTGTACTCGCTGGAATTTAGGAGATTGAGGGAGGATCTTATAGAGACTTACAAAATTCTTAAGGGGTTGGACAGGCTAGATGCAGGAAGATTGCTCCCGATGTTGGGGAACTCCAGAACAAGGGGTCACAGTTCAAGGATAAGGGGGAAGTCTTTTAGGACTGAGATGAGAAGATCATTTTTGCACACAGAGAGTGGTGAGTCTGTGGAATTCTCCGCCACAGAAGGTAGTTGAGGCCAGTTCATTGGCTATATTTAAGAGGGAGTTAGATGTGGCCCTTGTGACTAAAGGGATCAGGGGGTATGGAGAGAAGGCAGGTACAGGATACTGATTTGGATGATCAGTGTCAGGTGCTTCCCCCCCCCCCCCCCCCCTGGTGAATGCTATGTACTTACCTTTTCTGTTTCTCTCCTGAGTGCCGGCCCCGTGGCTGGGAGTCAGGAATCAAGGGGTTAAGGGCTCCTGTACCCGATTGGCCAAGCTGCGTCAGGTGACGGGTGACTCATCAGAAGCTTAAATACCAGGACTCTCCCAGAATTCTCGCTCTCTTCGTCGACCCTGACTAGTGAACAGGCTGCTGGTGTGAGCTGCAGGAGGCCTGGCCACATGGCATAGAACTTTGTGTATTGTTACCTATATTTGTCAATTAATATTGAATTGGGACGGATAAGGGCTGACCTGAGGGTTTTCGTGTATTTTGTTTCAGGGTTATCTCCATTTCGGCAGGTTAGAGACTCTTGTTCGACGGTCCATTGCGAAGCTGGCTGGAGCACTGTTATATTTGTTTGTTAGTCTATTCTTGTCCCTGACTGTGTTGTTTGAATCAGGTTTGGGTTTTTGTCTTCCCTTAACTAAATTAAAGACTATTTTCTTGAACTTGAACCTGGTTTTTTGACAATGTTACGCGGCTCTGAAGTACCTGCATTTGGGAGTCGTAACAATCAGCCATCATCATATTGAATGGCGGTGCAGGCTCGAAGGGCCGAATGGCCTACTCCTGCACCTATTTTCTATGATTCTATGATTCTATGATCCTGACTTTAGTTGCTTGTCTGTACGGAGTTTGTACATTCTCCCCATGACCTGCATGGGTTTTCTCCGGGATCTCCAGTTTCCTCCCACACTCCAAAGACATAGGTTAATTATTTTGGTATAATTGCAAAATAGTGTGTCGGATAGTGCTGGTGTAGAGGGATCACTGGTCAGCGTGGACTCAGTGGGCCAAAGGGCCTGTTTCTGCACTGTATCTCAAAACTAAACTAAAATTCCAGACTGAATCTTCCAATAAAACTAATAATATAATTCTCAGTTATTCCAGACTTTTTTTATGATACGTCAATCCCAGTTGGTAACACATTGACCATAGCAATTTTACACAGTGCCTTAAGTTCATAATTACAGTCATTTCTAATCATTGGTGATGATGTACATGAGTGGGTGGCAGGAAGGAACACACATCCAATGACTGCTTTCGATAGAAGGCAGATCATTAGATGTATCTTCACAAGCAAGGTTAGATCTCTGTTTACCTTGAAAATTATCTCAACGCAGTGATTTTCAATGGCAAGATTAAGCCTCTAAATCTCAGAAACTATATCTGAAGAAGTATATACATCTGTATTAAATTGAAGTCGTTATCAGAGTACTGTGGTCTAAAGCATGGGTGTTATGAGCACATCACGAGTAAAATGAGGCTGAGAGTTAATAGAGATGACTGAAAAATGTTTATGACTGATACCTTTGAAACAGGATGCTTAAGATGCTGCAATTGTGTTTTGAGAAAACTAAAAAATTAGATGAATTCTTTACATTATGATAACATGATCCATGATAATACGTTTGTATAATGTAAATGTTAATGCCAAGATTTGAGCCGATATCTTTTCAAACTGAAGCATTTCAATCGAAAACACAGTTGTGAATTAAAATAAGATTTTGTTTATCCACTATTATTAATTAGGGCAAAGTAGAATTCCAGAACAAAGTAGAATTCCAAAGGGAAAAAGGCTTAATCCAGGCTTGATTAATTTTATTTTCATTTGTTCATGCTCTCAGGATCAACTATTCCCACATTGCTGTTCGGAGGGACTTTCAGGATTTATGCCCAGCCAGGGTGAAGCATTGGCCTTCTGGTTCCAAGTCTGGAGGATGGAGTTCCAATGGATCTGCTGCCTTGTCCTTCTTAATGGTAGAAGTTATGTGTTTGGGAGATACTTTTGAAGATTACAAATTATAGATACTACAACCACTGCACAAGTGGAGGTGGGAATAGAGGTTTTGTTTGGTGGATGGTGCACCAATCCAGCAGCCTTCTTTGTCCTGAACGGTATCGGGTTTTTGACTGAGTTCTAAACTGTACTCATGCAGGTTTACGGAGAGTATTCCATCAAACTCTGCCATGTATATTACTGAAAAGATTTGGAGTATCAGGAGGCAAGTGGATGTGGTGTATCTGGACTTCCAGAAGGCTTTCGACAAGGTCCCACATAAGAGATTAGTATACAAACTTAAAGCATACGGCATTGGGGGTTCAGTATTGATGTGGATAGAGAACTGGCTGGCAAACAGGAAGCAAAGAGTAGGAGTAAATGGGTCCTTTTCACAATGGCAGGCAGTGACTAGTGGGGTATCGCAAGGCTCAGTGCTGGGATCCCAGCTATTTACAATATACATTAATGATCTGGATGAGGGAATTGAAGGCAATATCTCCAAGTTGCGGATGACACAAAGCTGGGGTGCAGTGTTAGCTGTGAGGAGGATGCTAGGAGACTGCAATGTGACTTGGATAGGCTGGGTGAGTGGGCAAATGTTTGGCAGATGCAGTATAATGTGGATAAATGTGAGGTTATCCACTTTGGTGGCAAAAAAAGGAAAGCAGACTATTATCTAAATGGTGGCCGATTAGGAAAAGGGGAGATGCAGCGCGACCTGGGTGGCATGGTACACCAGTCATTGAAAGTGGGCATGCAGGTGCAGCAGGCAGTGAAGAAAGCGAATGGTATGTTAGCTTTCATAGCAAAAGGATTGGAGTATAGGAGCAGGGAGGTTCTACTTCAGTTGTATAGGGTCTTGGTGAGACCACACCAGGAGTATTGCGTACAGTTCTGGTCTCCAAATCTGAGGAAGGACATAATTGCCATAGAGGGAGTGCAGAGAAGGTTCACCAGACAGATTCCTGGGATGTCAGGACTGTCTTATGAAGAAAGACTGGATAAATTTGGTTTATACTCTCTAGAATTTAGGAGATTGAGAGGGGATCTTATAGAAACTTACAAAATTCTTAAGGGGTTGGACAGGCTTGATGCAGGAAGATTGTTCCCGATGTTGGGGAGGTCCAGAACAAGGTTTATACTCTCTAGAATTTAGGAGATTGAGAGGGGATCTTATAGAAACTTACAAAATTCTTAAGGGGTTGGACAGGCTTGATGCAGGAAGATTGTTCCCGATGTTGGGGAGGTCCAGAACAAGGGGTCACAGCTTAAGGATAAGGGGGAAATCCTTTAGGACCGAGATGAGGACTTTTTTCACACAGAGAGTGGTGGGTCTCTGGAACTCTCTGCCACAGAGGGTAGTTGAGGGCAGTTCATTGGCTATATTTAAGAGGGAGTTAGATGTGGCCTGTGTGGCTAAGGGGATCAGAGAGTATGGAGAGAAGGCAGGTACGGGATACTGAGTTGGATGATCAGCCATGATCATATTGAATGGGGGTGCAGGCTCGAAGGGCCGAATGGCCTACTCCTGCACCTAATTTCTATGTTACTTGCCGCAGGATATCCAGGCTCTCACCTGTTTTGGTAGTCATAATATTTAATCTTCTCCATGCGAGGTATGGCTCCAACCATTGTTTTGTTTCAACCTTGATGCCCATTGATTTCGCGTTTACTAGAATTTCTTCACACAAATATTACTTGATGGCATATCGTGTTACTTTCACCTTAGTTCTGGAATTCAGCTTCTTAGTTAATGTTTGAACCAGGGCTGCAATGAAATCTAAAGCTGAGCAGTCCCAGTGAACTCCAAAATGGATATCAATGAGCAGATTACTGTGCCTTTTGCCAGCGTTGACGATGACTGCTTCTATTACTTTTATGCTGATTGAAAATAGATTAATTGGATCATAATTTGCAGGGTGAGAATTGGTGTGCTTTTTGTAGATAGGGCGTTACAAGGTAAATTTCAAAATTTTTGGAATGCAAATTATTCTATTCTAATTTTAAGGTTAATAACTTTTGTGAATGGAGGATCAAAGTGGGGAGAACATTCTTCATAACTTTCTCCTTTGGTTATACTGTTGAGTGGCAGAATTGGTAGTCCACCAGCTGTTCTACCATAAATCATTTGTTCCATTTGTTCCATTAGTTTATTTTATTCTTCCTCTCTGACAGCAGCTGAGGCCAGTGTAAGTTGTTTAGTATCTGCAGTATCTTTTCCTCTTGTACTTTGTCTGACCAGTGCTCTAATCTGCAGACTTGGTTGGATTGTGATGGCAAAATAAGTCACATCTGGTGAAGGGAGCTGAATACCATCTTCACTATATCTTTGGAATCCTTCTCTCCGCTGCATGTTGTAGTGTGGCTCTTATGGAATCTTTGCTTTGCTTGAAAATATGGAGTCTTTACAGTTTGACAATTCATGGTAGAAGAATACAAATCTCCTTGTATTTACCCTTGTATCAGTTTGAACTGATGTAGAATGACTGAGTTTTATGAGGTCACTGGGAAGATAACATTCACTATCATGAAGTTCTGGTAATTGGCCAACCAGCTTGCAGCTGGACAATGAGGGGGTAAAAGCCTTTTTATTAAGAGCCTGGTTTTGAATGGTGCATGCAATCTATAAGGCCATGCATGATTACAATGTGTTTAAAATCTGAAGAAAATAGCGGTGAGCAGAACATTTGTGAAATGTGGAAGAGCTGTGCAGCAGCTGCCTTGAAGCACCAGAGACAAGTAGGTTAAGAGTTATTGAAACTTCCGAAAGGAAACCAGACCCTGCCTAGGTTCAACTCGATAAACTTTCATGCTGCTTTGATCCACTTGGGTGTTGTAGCCCTTCTCCCTCAAGGACCATTTGCATGCCTTTAAAGCCTCTGGTGGCTCATCCTCTACGTCTATATCCTCAATGGTGTGGAGGACACAGACATCCAACCTCCCATTCGTGAACGTATTTTGCAGATACTGCACAGTGGCAAATGTGATTCAGTGGAGCCACGTCAAAATATGCGTTTTGATCAGCAGCTTGCAGAAATCAAGAATGACCCTTTAAGTGGAGAAATTACAGAAACACTGTCACTCATAAAGCATGCTTCTGTATGCTGATGAGCAATGACAGGAAAACATGTTGCATACACCAAAACTTCAGATTGGAAAGTAATGTCATCAGACAGGTGTCCGGCGCTATGAAAATAGAAAGCTAAGCAACATGGAATATCTGAATCTGTATGGCGGAAAAACAGCTTAATGGGATTGAATGTGCATGACAAATTGTTTGTAGGTATGTTTAGATATGTAAAGTGCAGTACAGATTATTGTGGAAAATGTTGAAAAGAGAAGAAAATAAAGTTGTTTTGTTGATCATATGAAGAGTATATTCTGCTGATATCACCCCATTGCAACGGGAGCTGTACACAGAAATAAAACGCTAACACGGAATTATCTTTTGGACAGCCAAACAGATATGGCACATTCCTTCCCAATATATCTTGTGAAATAATAACTGTTCAATGGACAACACAAGTATGAACCCTCCCTGAATGCATGTTATATTTTATAACCAATGATTCCCCCCCCTCCCCCCCCCCCCCTCGGTCTGTGCTCCATGAAAGATAGATAATTTTTTTTTCATTTCTGGAGTTTGTAAGCCTTTTCCACCCTGCCATTATTATATAATCATGGGATGGCATAAACATCTTAGAACTACATTTAATGCAGTTAATAAATATTAATCACACTGTCAAATTATACAGGGTCATGAGATGTACCGGCAATTATGTCACTGTTCAGAAATTGAACAAAGTCACAAATGAAGTTCCTTGCAGATGGGTGACAGGCCAGCGTGTTTGATGGAGTAAATTATCTGAGCCTGTTCATTGATAGTTAATTTTTCATAAAATAATTCCAACCAAAACATGCTACTTATTCATGTGACAGCTTTAAGGATTCAAAGATTTGGTCTTCTTTAAAGTTTACCGAAAAGGCGACTAAAAGAAAATGGTCCATGACTCACTGCATGTCGACTTCATTTATGGGTTCACCGTGGACAGAATGGAATGAAAATCACTTGTTAGGCTGCCTGAACAATAGAAGCAAAAGATGTAAATCAGTCGATTTGTAATGAGAATGCTATTTGTTGCTGTTTTTAAATTAATTGTTTGACAGAGGTTGTAACTTAAGAAGATTGAACCACAATGTTTGCTATCTTGATGCTGGCTTAGATTGAATATTGGATTGGGATTGGGGCCCAGTGATTTAGGGTGCCGCAGCGGTACAGCGCTGGAGACCAGAGTTAGATCCTGATTATAGCTGCTGTCTGTACAGAGTTTGTCCATTCTCTGTGTGACTGCATGGGTTTTCTCCAGTTTCTTCTCACACTCCAAAGAAGTACAGCTTTGTAGGATCATTGGCCTCTGTAAAACTGTCCCTAGTGTATAGAATAGTGCCAGTTTATGGGGTGATCGATGGTAGGCATGGACTCGGTGGGTCAAAGGGCCTGTTTCCGCGCTGTATCTTTAAAGTCTAAATTAAAGATTCAGATTCTGGTGTTTTATTTCGAAGTCACGTGAATGACTACGTGAAGAGCCCGCCAGCCCACATGCGTGTCAATACGTCTAGCGCATGGCGCAAGTCGGAGCAGTTTCGAACTGCTCTGACAGGTAAGTCAATTTTATTTTCAGCGGGCCGCTATGATAGCGGGACCAGAGTAGCTATGGAGGCGGCTGGGGTTTGGGCCACCGTGGAAGCTCCATAGGAGCTAGAGTTTTTTTTTAAATTTAAAAAATAAATAAATAAATAGCCACATGGTCACGTTTGTGACTATCGTAGTCGATAGCATTCTAAAGTCATGTTTAAATCTTTGGCAATATAACAATATGTCATATCATGCCAATAAAGGTTATTGTTTTTAAAAAAAAGGATAATTACAAAGGACATTTATTATCACATACACCAATGGTGTAGTGATATTGGACTTGTCATTGCAGTCCAGAGCTCCTGGCTTAGGAAGCCTTTTTTGAGCTCTGCCTATCAGACACCTGTGGGAGCTACACCTGGTGGCATCATGGTAATTTCCGCTCACTAGAGGGGACTGTTGAAGATTCTTTTACAAGAGACTCCAACTATATGCATATCGATAAGTATTTGAATCTCTGATTTAATAGGGATAGGCTTCTTTTCATATGAACGTAATTGCCTATGACAACACCTGGCAGAGTTGCAGTATTTCTCCCACTCTGTCTAAGAGGCGCTCCAGTCCTTCCCTGTAAATACTCCGTTGGGGCTCCAAAGGGAGCAAGGGCTCGGAGTCACTAGCAGGTGCATCCTGTTGGGTAAGTATAATAATGATACCAACAGAGCACCGATCTGCACAGCTAGTCCCAGTTTGGCTGCTGAAGGGAACAGCCTGACAACCCCAAGTCGCGGCTAAGTCATAAGCCAAGTCTTGGGACATCTATGGCAGATGTGATTGGGCATTTGTCTCAATTAGAACATCTGATGAATCAGATGGTGGCACTAGAAATGCTCCGTGTTACGAAGGCATGTCAGGCAGCAGCTCCTGGTTCAGGGTTGCAATTTTCCTCCCACTCGGATGAAAGGAGTAGTGGAAATGGTGCCAAAATATATGCACAAATGCCTGAAGCAGCTCCTGGTTCAGGGTTGTAATATTCCTCCCACTCGGATGAACGGAGTGATGGAGATGGTGCCAAACTATATATGCACACATGCCGGAGGCAGCTCCTGGTTCAGGGTTGCATAAATCCTCCCACTCAGATGTATGAAGTGATGGAGATGGTGCCATATATGTTATGCTCCATATTACGGAAACATGCACAGGCAGTTTGTCATATGCCTGTAGCTGCCCCTAGGTTTTAGGGTTGGTATATTCCTCCCACCCAAAAGATATCAGAGATGGTGTCACAAAAATATGCTCTGTGTTATGGAAGCTGCACAGGCAGTCTGAGGCATACGCATATGGCAACGCCTGGCTCAGAGTGCAATATTTCTCCCACTCTAAGAGAGTGTCAGAGATCAGTATGGACTGACTCCAATCATGATTTCGAACATGACTATGTGCCTGGATCCCATGCTTTAATGCATGATGTGCGATAATCGCATAAGGAAGAGCTGCGTGCTCTTGCCTCTAAATTTTCTGTTCCCTCGGGGAACAGAAAATAACTTCATTGAAGCTCCAACAAAGAAAATCGACACGGGATTAGAGACGCTGGTAAGTAAGGTCTCATACCTCCGTAAACTCCGAAATGGAGCAGTCTGTCGGCCCAGGTTGGGTTTACTACCAGCATGGGCTGTCTAGTCGCTTTCTCCGTCTCTGGGATAGATCAGGTTGATGTAGAGACATTGGTAAGGTGCCTTGCATAATAACCTCTGTACATTCCAAGCAGGAACAGTTTGGTTACCCTGGATCAGGGTAGACCATCATGGAACTGGCTGGCCATAGGAGTCATAGTGACCAGGGAAGCACTGCTTCATCATCTGTGTTTGAGGTTATCAGACTGCTCAATAGAATAAAATAGTTGAAATTTCCGAACATATGGTTTATTTCTCCTCAGTTAGTAGAGTTACTGGTATCATCATTGCCATCCTCTCTGGGACAGGTAGTTACCAGCAGGAAGCTCATCTGGCATATAATATAACTTTATCTGACCTGCAGGTTCATGTTGTGAATCAATAATGTATTTATAATAATCCACAGGCTCTCAATATCAGTATTCCTGATTGAGTGGCGGGTCGAAGAGATTGTGTTGTGCACTCTGGTCTGAGACATGTGGTTCAGTCACAGGACTGCGAGGCATTCCTGATTCAGCCTTGCATTATACTAATTTCCACTCTGAAGGAAAACGCTGAGTATTCGTGGTGACTCTTAGTCAAGAGTTGACAGGGAACTCGTATTCTCACATCTAAGGGAGACATCTGTGGTTTCAGCTCTAGTTATTAGCTGCTGATTATATGTTATCAGCGATATGTATGAATAACTAGATAATGCATCTTCCAGGAAAGCCAAAAAATGTTTCCGCCCATAAGATCAATAGAGGAACAGCGGTTCCAAGTGCAATCAGTGACAGCTCATTCGAGGATGAGTGGTCTGGCCAAGCACTAGAAGGGTATATTTCTGATACTTCTGAAGATGACAGAAATATGGTGCAGGCCGAATCGGGTTAGAATTTGGCTAATCAGATTATGGGTTTACTTACCCAGTTTAAGATGGATGATTGGGTTTCTGCAATTTAACTGACTCAGAGAATCAATCTTGTACTTGCATACTCTGTCATATCTATACACATAAGGCACAGATTCTGTTGTTTTGATAATAAAGCTAGTGGTGAAAGCCTATGCTGCCCTTCTCAGATTAGAGGGCATTATGTCATCGAGTTTTAGGTAATATGCAAAAATTGCAGCTGATAAAACCTATGGGTTGTTGGTAGATATCTTTTGCGATATTACAAATGAGGCAACATGAAATTTAACAGTACCAATTTGCCTATTCAATCACGCCATGGTAGACGGCTGAAGCAACTCTTATTTACTTAGTCACGAGTGACGGCTGGAGCAGCCTGTCTTCTCGGGCAGCTAGCTCTGCACGATTGTATGAGAGGCTTATGAACAACATATGTGAGTCAATTTTAAACGGAAGTACAGAGGTTTGTGTAGCTTCCAGTTTGAGCCTAGAGAAGCTTTTATGTGATAGCACAATTGACATTGCTTATGTTGCTTTATCATTTCTGTAGTACCATAAGTGGGACATAAATGATTGGTTCTTCACCCACTATTCTGTAACGTTATGCAGGGTGTCTTTTATTTGGCCACACTAATAGCCTACACTCATTGTAGTGTGCGATATATATCAATAAATTGTGATGCAAATATTCCTCAAATTGTTCTTAATGGGACCAGTATCTTAAGATGATTATGCTTTCAGCAACTGATCTCAGCATAAAGAACACAGCCTTTACTCAATCTCTGGCTTAGTTTCTACGTCATACTGACATTAGGGTAACTTGTTATAGAAATAATCTCATAAGCAAATGAGCAGGAGTGCATACATTTGAGGTTGACAGCATACCCACCAGAGCAGAGATCGGGGATATCATTAGGTATACAAGTGCACTCAGTTGCTAGTACCTATGAAATGGAAGTTAATTCTTTTTTTAATTCAATAGTCTCAAGATATTGCTGATGGCTCATTAGCAGCCAATAGAATGGATTTCCCTTTCATCATTCAGCATGAGGTTTTACATAGTGCAGGTTAATAAATTATAAAATTTGGTGGAATATGTCTCGATATTTGCAGATAGAATTATGCACAGTGTTGCATGAGTTATTGTCTAACTCAGCAGTCTATTGGGACTATGGCCCAGTTAAGAACAATGGCCATGTATGCAAGTTAGCATCATGATTTTAATAACTTAATAACTAAATTAATAACATGATATTAATGTGTTTTCCTACCATTAATGGTTTATCTGTTTAAGTGTTTCACGCACAGATTGTGTCATTGCATGAAACCACAGAGCTTCGAAATCTTCATGTAGTCACTCACGTGACTTCGAAATAAAATAGAAAGATTAAACGAGAACTTACCATTTGAAGTTTGATCTTTATTTTATGAGAAGTTGAAGTGAGGGATTACGTGCCCTCCACTCCCAACCCTATTCTCATAAAGATCATTCGGTAGTTCTAGGTCGTTAATCTTCCTATAGCTTAGGTCAGCAACTAGTCTGTGGTTTCATCTGGCTACTTTGAAGATTGACACGCATGCAGGCTGGCGGGCTCTTCATGTAATTCCTCACTTCAACTTCTGATAAAATAAAGATCAAACTTCAAACGGTAAGTTCTCGTTTAATCTTTCTATTTTGTGTCTATGTTGTCACCTTAAGCATTCCTTGGGGCATGCTGCCAGGTTTTTCTACTGAAAAGTAGAGCAAACAAGTCTTTAATATACAACAGACAATGAGAAACAAAGCAATTTAAGATTAGGTCAATAGTTATACTGTAGTTAGAAGGTGAATATCAGAACTGAGGTTAAAAATCTATTTTTGAAAAGCTCAATAATCTAGCACTGTGTTCAGGCTTCAAATTCTTACTCCATCCTCAAATAAACTAGAGTCTCTGCAGTTACTCCATATAATAGGAACAATTTACATTTTAGACGTACATAGGTAGGAAAGGTTTAGGGTACGAGTCAAATGTGGGAAATAGGACTAGTGTAGATGGGCATCCACATGGACGAGTTGGCACGGATAGGTTGGGTGGAAGGATATTTTCCGTGCTGTATGACTCAATTATATTTTTTCTCAATATAGCACTCCTTTGGAGCATGGTCCTCCTTTTAAAGAAAGCAAGCTGCTGGTGGCTTCTGACACCTTAACAACCTAAGACACCCGCCAGTTCCACCACATCTGGGGTTTGCAACAGCTTTAGACTTTAGAGATACAGCATGGAGTCCACGTCGACCAGCGATTACCCCGTACGCTAGCACTTTCTGCACACAAAGGATACTTTTACAGAAGCCAATTAACCTACAAACCTATACGTCTTTGAATGACGGAAGAAACTGGAGCACCCGGAGTAAACACATTGGTCACAGGGAGAACATGGCACTTCAGGCAGCAACTCTACTGCTGCACCAACGTGCCGCCCCATTCTCAATGAGTGGCCTTCCACTCTCCTTTTGAACCACATTGAGATCTTTTCATCATTAATCCTCTCATTTCTTGAAACAAATTTTTAAGAAGTTTATATGAACATTGCAACACCATTTCGCAACAGGTGAAGTCGCTTGGACTTCATCTTCCTTTAATTTATTCATTGACGTGTTTTTATTTTTACAGCACAATATCTTTCCAACTTCCACATAAAGCAACCTATACTGTTGTCTGCTGGATGAGAGAAAATTTGAACCAAGAGGTCATTAACTTGTTTCAAGAGATATGTTCATCATTGGGAGACACCAACAGCTGGAGTAACTCAGTGGGGCAGGCAGCATCTCTAGAGAGAAGGAATGGGTGATATTTCGGATCGAGACCCTCCTTCAAACTGGTTAGGGATAAGGGAAACAAGAGATATAGACGGTGATGTGGAGAGTTAAAGAACAATGAATGAAAGATATGCAAAAAAGTAACGATGATAAAGGAAATAGGCCATTGTAAGCTGTTTGTAGGGTGAAAATGAAAAGCTAGTGCAACTTGGGTGGGGGAGGGTTTAGAGAGAGAGGGAATGCCTGGTCTACCAGAAGTGAGATAAATCTATATTCATACCATTGGGCTACAATCTGCCCAAGTGAAATTAGGTGCTGTTCCTCCAATTTGAAGAAAGGTCTCGACCCGAAACATCACCCATTCTTTCTCTCCAGAGATGCTGCCTGTCCCGCTGAGTTACTCCAGCTTTTTGAGTCTAGCTTTGGTTTAAACCAGCATCTGCAGTTCGGGGGAGGGGGGGCTGTCCCTCATGGTCAGTGCACATGTGAGGAGACATTGGCGATTTTGGGCTTGTCCCAGCAGCTCAGTCCTGGTCTCGAAGGAGGAGGCACAGTGATCTCATGCACATCCCGGTAGTTCACCCTTGCCTCAAGAGAAGGTGCCAGTAGTCTCAGACTTCTGCCCTACTTTGACAAAAGGAAGCAACTGACAGAAAGGCGTTTTCTTGTAAATGAGGAAAACGTGTTTTTCTTTCAGCTCTCTGTGATGGAGTTTCTTACTTCTCTGGTATAAATATTTATAAATTGTACTCAGAGAAGGCTTATTTTGTTCACCATTGTGTAGAGCATATCTCAAATACCCAAAAACAAGCAATAACTAAATTTTGACAAAATTGTCAGTTGCTTCCTTTTATCAAATTAGGGCAGGCTTCAAGTTCAAGTGAGTTTATTGTCATGTGTCCCTGATAGGACAATGAATTTTTTGCTTTGCTTCAGCACACGGAACATAGTAGGCATTTACTACAAAACAGATCAGTGTGTCCATATATACTTGTCCTGGCAGTTCAGCTTTGGGCTTGAAGGAGGAGACGCTGACAATCTTGGGCGTATCCTAGTAACTCAGTCTTTGCCTCTGCGTGTGGGCACAGTCCCAAGTTGGCTGTGGACAGATAAGAGGCACTGGCAGTCTCAGGCGTGTCCGGCCACTCAGTGTTGGCCTCAATGGAGGAGCTCGCTGCCTAAGGCTTGTCCTGGCTGCGATGTCTTGACCATAAATTGGTGGAGCTGGTGGTCTTGGGTTTGTCCCAGTAGCTTTGTCTTCCTCCAGACTTACAACAGGGGAACACAGCGAGAAGGGAGGTGCCCTGTCCTTAACTCCTTTTTTTCCCTTCCTCCCTTCCAACATAGAAAATAGGTGTATTCGGCCCTTTGAGCCAGCACTGCCATTCAATATGATCAAGGCTGATCTTCTAAAATCAGTACCCCATTCCTGTTTTTTCCCCATATCCCTCGATTCCATTAGCCCTAAGAGCTAAATCTATTGTAACTCTCTCTTGAAAACATCCAGTGAATTGGCCTCCACTGCCTGCATTGGCAGAGAATTCCACAGATTCCCAAATTCCTGGGTGAAAACTTTTTTCCTCATCTCAACCCTTAAACTGTGATCCCTGGTTCTGGACTCCTCCAACATTAGGGACATTTTTCCTGCATTTAACCTGTCCAATCCATTAAGAATTTTACATGTTTCTATCAGATCCCCTCTCATCCTTCTAAATTCCAGTGAATACAAGCCCTCTCATCCCCCTCCCCTTGGAACGTCTAGGTTAATAAAGAGTACGCTAATAAGGTTCAGGCGCACCAATGGAATATTAGCTAATTGGACCCAGCTGTTACCAATGATGTTGAGGTTTGGCCTCTCCTGGCCTGTTGTTGGTGATGGGGATCAGAGTGGCATCTATGGGAGGGAGTTCTGTCACTGTTGATTGATAACACCTAAAAGCTACAGAGTTAAATTGAGAAATATGTTTCTCAAGTACTTTCCTCTGCAACCAAAACACTTGTCCTTATACCTCCTTCCTCCACTCCATCCATGGGCCCCAACAGTCCTTCAAGGTGAGACGGAGGTTCGCACGCACCTCCTCTAACCTCATCTACTGCATCCGGTGTTCACGATATGGGCCCCTGTACATTGGCGATACAAAGCATAGACTAGGCAAACATTTTGCTGAACACTTATGCTTGATCCACCATAGCCTACTGGATCTCCCAGTTACTAACCACTTTATCCCCCTTCCCATTCCCTTACTGACATTTCAGTCCCGGGCATCCTCCATTATCAGAATGAGTCCACAAACAAATTGGAGGAACAACACCTCAAATTTCATTCGGGTAGCTTACAACCGAGGCAACGTAGCTTACAACGTCGTAATCTCCAATTTCAGGTAACTTCTACAAATATCTCCCTCCCCCTCAACTACTAAAAGTCTGTTAAACAAATCCAAGCTTGCTACATTTATCCCTCTTGGGCTCACTAGCCTCGAGCCAACAAGTGGCCTATCTGTTGCCAACCCTGATATATCCCGGTTTTTACCTCGCTTCCAGTTCCTCCACCCCGCCCACTACAATCGGTTTGTAGGTCCCGACCAAAATCGTCACCTATCCATTATTGGAGAGATGCTGCCAACACACCAGCAGTGTGTTACTCCAGAATTTTACATTTATCTTTGGTATAAAGCAGCATCTGCAGTTCCTTTTTATTACATTAAAGCAAATGAGAAATCTGGTGCTGTTTCCCAGATCGATACTTGCTAAATGAATAAATAATTGGAGCTATTACAATAGTGCTCAATGGCAGTGACTAAAACAAAGTCACAAGTAGTTCTGTCATCTCACCACTAATCATTGATGTAATCATGATGAAAATATGGTGTAAAATTTGAACCACCATAGTCCAAAAATATTATTCAGTTATTTTAGCCACGGGGCATGGTGGCGCTGCGCTAGAGATCCGCATTCGATTCTGATCATGGGTGCTGTCTGTATGGAGTTTGTATATTTCCCCGTGACCTGCGTGGATTTTCCCTGGGTGCTTTGGTTTCCTCCCACACTCCAAAGATGTACAGGTTCGTAGGTTAATTGGCCTCGGTAAAATTGTAAATTGTCCCTTGTGTGCAGGGATTGCTGGTCGGCGCGGACTCAGTGGGCCAAAAACATTTTTTCTGTGCTGTATCTCGAAACTGAGCTGAGCTAAAACTATTGTGAAGATGCACAAGTGGACAACCAGAATGATTAAGCGATGGAATATGAAGAACAAATGCGTGTGGGCAATTGGTGACGTGGGCAGCAGTCTGAATTTCCATCTTTGTCTGTGAATAAACATGCTTATTGTCAAATTTTATCCATCATACAACAAATACTGATAACATCATTTATGGCCATAGCAAATTTTAAATCATGTGTAATTGCTGCTTTTAAGATTGTAATAATGGTGGGAAAGCAACAGTAAAATATTATAACTTATATATCATCTCTCCACAAGAGGATTCTCAATAATGCATAAGTACTGCTGTGAAATATGCAGGCTTGTAGTGGTTTAAGGGTGGGGTTTCATATTTTTTCCCAAAATGTATCCTCCATCATCTATTTAAAAATAAGCACAATATCTGCATTGAGGATGCTCGTGACGTTATCAACACTTATTTTAGAAGGAGGTCATCTGATAACATATGCATATTTGCAGTGAATCATTTAAATTCAGAATTTGATGTCAATGATTCACCACCTCTCAATCAGCTGCACAGTTGCAAGTTCAATCAATGTAAAATCAAAGTGAATTTCAATTTTTTTCTAAATTCTCCTTGAAATTAAAAAAAAGGTACCACTTTGAGAAGTAAGATGCAATATTAAAAACAAATTGATTAAGATTTCTCCTGCTTATTCTTAACCTTGCACTCTATCTGACCACAGGGTATGTATTTCAATTCATTTGCAGCAGATTGCTACTGTACATTGATTCAGGCCTTATAAAACCTACCGTGAAAAATACCCAAGAGTGTTCAAAGCTATAAAATAATAAACATAAAAATTGGTTCTTAAAATACAAAAATGGCTTTTACAACAGCATTTTAATCTCTTCCAGTCACAGTTATTATTTTTCATGGATTCATAATCTTTAAAAACTCTAAATACTTTGCTTATAAATAATATACAGCTGATTATCTTTTGATATTAGTGACTAGAAACAGATGACTGCATATGAAGTTTATGCAGGCGATGCAAGGTAATGTGTTCTGACAAGGCCCAGTCCTTTCCTGTTTCCACTGTCAGATTCACCTTTGGTCCACTTCCAAACAGAGCAACAAAGTACAATGCATATCAAATAGAAATTAAATGCAATAATTTCAGGCATTATCACCTGAGTCAGTAAAAGACCATTTGTGAATCACACACACTCATAAAAATGAATGCATATGACTCTTGTCATTGTCAGATAGCTGTAAACCTAGTAAATAATTGAATGATTTTACAGGAAGATATAACAGGAAGATATTGAAACTGTTATGTCCATCCATCTGCTAACATTAAGAAATACTTGGCATTTCCTCAATAATACTTGGTGCATTTTATTTGTTTGCGTCCTATTATAAATTAGCAACATTCCCTCTCTAATTTTCATCTGGTCTCCAACTCTTTCTCATGAAGTTGGCAACTCGACTACACTCAGTCCTTTTGATAGTGTTGTTCTCTCCAATGTTTTGTTCAAATTGCATTCCTCCTGCAGCCGTTTTCGTGATAGAGTCACAGAGTGGTACAGTGTGGAAACAGACCCTTCGGCCCAACTTGCCCACACCGGCCAACATGTCCCAGCTACATTAGTCCCACCTACCTGTGCTTGCTCCATATCCCTCCAAACCTGTCCTATCCATGTACCTGTCTGTTTCTTAAATGTTGGGATAATCCCAGCCTCAACTATCTCCTCTGGCAGCTTGTTCCATGCACCCCCCACCCTTTGTGTGAAAAAGCTACCCCTTAGATTCCTATTCAATCTGTACCCAATCACCTTGAACCTATGTCCTCTGATCCTCGGTTGCCCTACTCTGCACAAGATATTTTGTGCACCTAAATGTTTCATTTCACTATTATAGAAGTATTGGGGACAAATATATGCATGATGGGAAAATCCTCGCATTCATGCCATAGACTTTATCTCTGATCCCAGATGCAGTCAAAAGTTTTTGGCAGGCACGGTGGGGTGGGGTGAGGGCAGGAGGGAGAGGAGGTGGGGTACAGGGATGGCCCAATCATCTGCCTATCATTGAGAGCATGCTTGTCATTAGGTGTTCATCTCCTGCTGTTTCAAACCAATTTAGACACAATCGGCAAACTCCAATAGCACATTACCTAAGATAGACACAAAATGCTGGAGTCTTCTTCTTCTTGCGTATGGCATGCACAGCCTAACAAAACACTACATCTATTTGTTTGTGCACATCGGGTTGATTGCATTAGTCGAAACAGTGTGGACCACGTGATGGTTGCAATCTCCCACCCCAATGCTGGAGTACCTCAGCAGGACAGACATGTGATCTCCCATTTCTATCTCCACCAGGTTTCAACCTCTGCCAAAGAATGGGAACTATTCTCAACGTTACAAACTACGCTCTACATGTTTGGGTGGTAGGCACCCAATTTCAAATACTCCCCCTTGTAATTAACTCCCTTTTCTCCTCGTGCATATATTTGTCCCCAATACTTCTAAAATAGTGAAATTATACATTTAGATGCACAAAGTCTCTTGCCCAGAGTAGGGGAATCGAAGAGCAGAGGATGTAAGATGGTGGCATCTCGAGGCAGCGGCCTCTGCAGTCCCTCTGTCTTTTAACATTTTTTGGCCTGTTGAGTGTATAGTTTGGTTGTAGTTTATATATTGGGCATTCATGACTTTCTTTTTTCTTCTATTTGGCAGGAATAGTATTCAATGTCTAAAATTCCCTTCTTAAATCTGGCTCTCTTCCCCAAGAATATTTTTATCTGACTAGATTTCTCTGACTAGGTTGTTAAGTCTCCTGTGCTAATACTTCCTCAGTTAGTTTGTTTACTTTATTGTCAATCAACTCAGTCACCAACTTACCTTTACTTGCTAATGAATGGATTGGTACATTGACAACACAGTAAATAAAAAAATATTCTCATTCTTGCTTTCCCTGACGCCAAGGTGCAAAAGTATTTGAGTGAATCTCTGTATGTGGTCTTTGCAGGACACAATTCATTTAACAGGATCCTGCAATGAGGTCATTGAATGCCTGATGTAGCTCCTCCCTATCATTTGTAGCAGTGGGAGTACGTGGTGGAGTTGAAGACACCACCCTGACTCACCATCCATATAACTGAACATAAGATCTGTACCGATTATGGGCCTGTGTCTGACTGTATGAAATTATTACTGAGATGATTCCAAGGAAGTGCTTTGTACATTTTTTTTAACAAATTAAAGGAGCACTGTGAATGCAAATTGTGCTAGCATGGGTCCATGCATGGGTCAGTTGTGGCCATGTGAAAAAGCCACTGTTTTATGACATCTCGGTTCCACAATTCCCATGTTTGTAATCCAGGAATACATCAAATCTTAAAATACTTGACTTGAAATCCTTCCTATCCTTCCTACTGTAAACTGCTCTAATTCTAGCCCGCATTTAAATTTTTGATCTCCTCAGATTTTGGCCTGTTGCACACAACCAGTATTATTGTTCCATTAATGTCTTTCTTGACTTGAGTTGCCCAAGCCCTCAGCTTCAGAAATCCATCCAAATGCCTCTCCAACTCAGGCCTGGTTTATCTTCTCCTTCAGAGCCTTCAGTTGCCTGTTCAGCTATCACCTTATGCAATGTGCTGCCAAATTTTGTTTAATAAGGCTCCTATGAAGCATCTCGGAATATTTAATTAAACGTGCGCTACAAATGAAAGCTGCTACTTTGTCAAACTCCCACCAAAGTCAAAGCAGAAATATATAGAACAGCTGGTGATCTTCAGAGATATTTATTCTGCAGGACCTTTTTCTTGCGGAGGGAGGTTAATTAACACAAAGCAAAAACGTGAAACATTGAGCAAGACGGCATAGCTTTATTCAACTGTAAGCAAATTATTACTGTATTTAAAACAACTGAATATTCCTGTGGTGACTCACCAGCCTTAACAAATGTACGAGACATTTTATGCATTATAATATTCTGTTTTATAAACATATTTAAGTGCCCGATAGGTTTTGATTTGCCCAGTGCATGATTAACAATGCTTTGATTGGATTTCAACAAACCTGTCAAGGTAGTTTTTGGAGAGCATAATGTAATCACAACTGGTTCCTTCCTTACTGTGGAATGCTTTCTAGGTGGAACTTTGCATTCCTAACATTCTCTTGTCAGTTTTAATCTGTTAAAGAAAAGATATGGCCAAATATTTTTTTGCAATGAAACAAAATAATGCTGTTAATAAGCATCATTGCAGGCAATATCTCTGCATATCTTAAAGATCTGGCAGACGTCTGTTCGTAGTTACGATTTCTATTTATCAATGTTTGCAATGCAGGCATAACACAATTATGTTCTGCTAACAGGGTGTGTTAGTAAATTCTCCATTCCCAAATGAATTTGTCAATGGTAAATATACATTGTTTCCACAAAAATGTTTGGTCAGAGTAAGTCACTATTGTGTGGTCTAAGCCGTTTTGACTTTCACTGCCCTCAAACAAGAAACTATTCTTCTGTGTATGGGTGTGAACCAAAGGAAAGGAAAACTGCTTTCGTTTTAACAGAAAGTCATGTGCTTCTGGTCCCACCTCCTTACACTGAGGCATCTAGCAGCTCGCTCCCATTAAAAAGTAAACATATTCAGATCCTTTCAAACTAGTAAATCAGTCATTTGTCACCGATTTTTCCTTTCTTTTTAATTCCTGGAAATTTTACTTGAGGTATGTTACTGCAGTCAGGTGTGTGGCTATCCTGAATCAGAGTTATGTTTCACTTCTGTTTTCACGTTATTCAAAAATGTGTATAGTCTGCTTCAATGCGTGAGTCGATAACACAACTAGGACAGGGGGTGGGGGGAATTTGTGAATTTCCCTGCAGAGGTCTGCACAAGTGAAATTGCTGACCACTGTTTAAATACTTAACCTCAGCCAAATTTACATTAGTAACAGATGGAAATTAAAAGAGCAAAACGAGGTCATGAAATATTCAAGGTGGGAAGATTATGGAGAATCCCAAGGCATTCTATTAGTATATTAAGGGCATAAAGGTATCTAGGGATAGAATGGGTCCCTTCGGGATAAAAGGGGTAATCTCTACCTGGAGCTGGGATGTGGACGAATTCCTAAATCAATACTTTTCATCTGGATTCAAGAGAAAGGCATGGAGGGTACTAAGTTCAGGGAAGAATACATTGATTGTCTGGATCATCTAGGCATTAACCAAATACAGGTGTTAGATGTCTTGGAACACAAGGGTAGATAAATCCCTGAAGCTGGATGGGATCGATCCCAGAAAGCTATGGGAAGCAATGGAGGGGATTTCAGGGACCCTGATAGCGATTTTTACATCTTAGTGTTGCTTTATTTAGGAAGGGCAGCAAGAATAAGCCAAAATACTACAGCCAACCAACCTTACAACAGTAGTAGGGAAATAAAGATGGGATAGCAGCGCATTTGGAAAGTGGTGAAATCATTGGACAAAGTCAGCATGGATTTACGAAAGGTAAATCATGTCTGACAAATCTGATAGAATTTTTCGAGGATGTAACTAGTAGAGTGGATAAGGGAGAACCAGTGGATGTGTTATATCTAGACTTTCAGAAGGCTTTCGACAAGGTCCCGCATAAGAGATTAGCATACAAACTTAAAGCACACGGTATTGGGGGTTCAGTATTGATTTGGATAGAGAACTGGCTAGCGGACAGGAGGCAAAGGGTAGGAGTAAACGGGTCCTTTTCAGAATGGCAGGCAGTGACTAGTGGGGTACCGCAAGGTCAGTGCTGGGACCCCAGCTATTTACAATATATATTAATGATTTGGACGAGGGAATTCAATGCAACATCTCTAAGTTTGCAGATGACACCAAGCTGGGGGGTATAGTTAGCTGTGAGGAGGATGCTTGGAGGCTGCAGGGTGATTTGGATAGGCTGAGTGAATGCAGATGCAGTATAATGTGGATAAATGTGAGGTTATCCACTTTGGTGGCAAAAACATGAGGGTAGACTATTATCTGAATGGTGGCAGATTAGGAAAAGGGGAGATGCAATGAGACCTGGGTGTCATGGTACACCAGTCATTGAAAGTAGGCATGCAGGTGCAGCAGGCAGTGAAGAAAGCAAATGGTATGTTAGCATTCATAGCGAAAGGATTTGAGTATAGGAGCAGGGAGGTTCTACTGCAGTTGTACAGGGTTTTGGTGAGGCCACGCCTGGAGTATTGCGTACAGTTTTGGTCTCTAAATCTGAGGAAAGACATCCTTGCCGTAGAGGGGGTACAGAGAAGATTCACCAGACTGATTCCTGGGATGTCAGGACTTTCATATGAGGAAAGATTGGATAGACTCGGCTTGTACTCGCTGGAATTTAGAAGATTGAGGGGGGATCTTATAGAAACTTACAAAATTCTTAAGGGGTTGGACAAGCTAGATGCTGGAAGATTGTTCCCGATGTTGGGGGAGTGCAGAACAAGGGGTCACAATCTAAGGATAAGGGGGAATTCCTTTAGGAC
The DNA here is from genome assembly GCA_963514005.1 of Raja brachyura. The sequence goes on along the minus strand of CAUPSL010000750.1, from coordinate 69,803 downwards.
CGAGATGAGGAAAACATTCTTTACACAGAGAGTGGTGAGTCTCTGGAATTCTCTGCCACAGAAGGTAGTTGAGGCCAGTTCATTGGCTATATTTAAGAGGGCGTTAGATGTGGCACTTGTGGCTAAAGGGATCAGGGGGTACGGAGAGAAGGCAGGTACGGGATACTGAGTTGGATGATCAGCCATGATCACATTGAATGGCGGTGCAGGCTCGAAGGGCCGAATGGCCTACTCCTGCACCTATTTTTCTATGTTTCTTTCTATGTTCTAATTACTGGAAACATTTCTAAGGGACTGGACTTTTGTTCCTTTGGAAAGGGAGCGACTGTTTAGAGAAAGTCAGCATGGTTTTTTGAGGGGGAAATCTTGTCCCACTAATTTGATTGAATTTTTGAGGTGGTAACGAAGGAGATTGATCTAGGTATTGTAGAAATTTGGACTTCAGTAAGGCCGTTTACCTACAGCAAGCGTGGTAGGCTGATTCAAATGCTGAAGGCACGTGGAATCCAAGGTGAGTTCGCCAATTAAATCCAAAATTGGCTTGATAATAGGAAGCAGATAGTGATGATGTTTTTTGTTAATAGTGGTATATGACAATAGACAATAGATGCAGGAGTAGGCCATTCGGCCCTTCGAGCCAGCACTGCCATTCAATGTGATCATGGCTGATCATCTCCAATCAGTACCCCGTTCCTGCCTTCTCCCCATATCCCCAGACTCTGCTATCTTTAAGAAACCTATCTAGCTCTCTCTTGAAAGTATACAGAGAACCGACCTCCACCGCCCTCTGAGGCAGAGAATTCCACAAACTCGCAACTCTCTATGTGAAAAAGTGTTTCCTCGTCTCCGTTCTAAATGGCTTACCCGTTATTCTTAAACTGTGGCCCCTGGTTCTGGACTCCCCCAACATCAGGAACATGTTTCCTGCCTCTAGCGCGTCCAAACCCTTAAAAAGTTATATGTTTTAATAAGATCCCCTCTCATCCATCTAAAGTCCAGAGTATACAAGCCCAGCCACACCATTCTCTCAGCATATGACAGTCCCGCCATCCCAGGAATTAACCTAGTAAACCAATGCTATACTCCCTCAATAGCAAGAATGTCCTTCCTCAAATTAGTGGTGACTTCCATGACTAGTGGTGTACCACAGGGGTCGATGATATATATTAACAATCTGGATGTGAATATAGGAGGAATCATTAGCGAATTTATGGATGAGACAAACATTGTTGATGTTGTGGATAATAAGGAAGATTGTCCAAAGAAGATCAGTTGGAAAGGTGGGCACGGTATTAATCCTGAGAAGTTCAAGGTGCTTCATTTTGGGAAGTCAAATAGGGGCAGGAAATAAACTAAGGAATGTTGAAGAGCAGAGAACAAGGAGACTCAGTCATAGTTCCTGAAAGTAGCAACATATGTAGATAGGTTGTTGAAGAAGATGTATCAAGTCAAGTCAAGTTTATTCGTCACATACACATACGGGATGTGCAGTGAAATGAAAAGTGGCCGTGCCTGCGGACTTTGTGCAAAGAACAAACAAACAAACAACCAACAAACTACAAACAGAATCACATGTTCTTTTTCATATTAAATATTGTGGGTGATATTGTAGTACAGTAAGTTAGTAGAGTTAGTCCCTGGTGAGATAGGAGTTTACAGTCCGAATGGCCTCTGGGAAGAAACTCCTTCTCATCCTCCCCGTTCTCACAGCGTGGCAACGGAGGCGTTTGCCTGACCGTAAGAGCTGGAACAGTCCGTTGCAGGGGTGGAAGGGGTCTCCCATTATCTTATTGGCTCTGGAGTTGCACCTCCTGATGTATAATTCCTACAGAGGGGCGAGAGAAGTTCCCATAGTGCGTTCGGCCGAACGCACTACTCTCTGCAGAGCATTCTTGTTCTGGGCAGAGCAGTTCCCAAACCAGATTGTAATGTTTCCGGACAAGATGCTTTCCACAGCCGCAGAGTAGAAGCACTGGAGGATCCTCGGAGACACTCTGAAATTCCTCAATTGCCTGAGGTGGTAAAGGCGCTGCCTTGCCTTACGCACGAGTGCTGCAGCGTGCAATGTCCATGTCATATCCTCAGAGATGTGGACTCCCAGGTATTGAAAACAGCTCACCCTATCCACAGTATCCCCATTTATCCTCAATGGTGTGTACGTCCTCGGATGATGTGCCCTCCTAAAGTCCACGATCAGCTCCTTCGTTTTTATGATGTTCAAGAGGAGGCTGTTGTCCTGACACCAGAGTGCCAGATCAGCTACCTCCTCCCGGTAGGCCTTCTCATCATTGTCTGAGATCAGGCACACCACCACGGTGTCATCAGCAAACTTGATTATCGAGTTGGAGCTGAACCTAGCCACACAGTCATGTGTGTACAGGGAGTACAATAGGGGGCTGAGGACGCAACCCTGGGGGGATCCTGTGCTCAGGGTGAGGGACTTTGATGTATTCCCTCCCATCTTGACTACCTGAGTCCTAAATCCAGTAGCTTCACGGCCAGTCTGGTGGGGACTATCGTGTTGAAGGCTGAACTGAAGTCTATGAACAGCATCCTCACGTAGCCCCCCTTCTGGCTGTCAAGATGGGAGAGAGCGGTGTGCAAACCCTGGGAGACAGCATCGTCCGTGGATCTGTTCGGATGGTATGCAAATTGTAACGGGTCCATGTTGCGAGGGAGGAAGGCGCTGAACACTGACGTTCCTGACAGCGCCATCCAGCTATCGGGGCGTCACTTACTCCGAGCGGACAGGACATCGGACTCCGGCAAGACCAGAGGTGGGGGTCTGTGCATTTATGTAAATAAAGCATGGTGCACGGACTCCACCATCATCGAGAGTCACCGCTCAGCTAACCTTGAGTTCCTCTTGGTTAGATGCAGACTGTTCTATCTGCCCAGAGAGTTCACCTCCACTGTTGTGACTGCAGCCTATATCCCTCCTGATGCTAATGCCAAGCTTGCAATGAAAGAGCTGCATACTGCCATTAGCAATCAACAGACACACAACCCCGAGGCAGCCTTCATTGTTGCGGGTGACTTCAATCACTCTAACCTGAAGACTGTACTCCCCAAATTCCACCAGCATGTCTCCTTCCCCACTAGAGTAGACAAGACACTGGACAATGTCTACACCAACATGGCTGAAGCTTACAAAGCCATCCCCCTCCCCCACCTTGGTCAGTCTGATCACATCTCATTGTTCCTGCTCCCTAAGTACTCCCCACTCATCAGACGGGTTAAAACAACTGTGAGGACAGTTAAAGTCTGGTCAGAGGAAGCGGACTTCACACTTCAGCAGTGTTTTGGAAACACTGACTGGAAGGCGTTTGCAGCCCAGGCCACCCTTGACTCCCACACGGACATTGACTCCTACACATCCTCTGTTCTGGACTTTATAAACTCCACCATCAATAGTGTCACCTCCCTCAAACAGGTGACCATATTCCCGAATCAGAAGCCATGGATGAACAGCGAGGTCAGGCTACTGCTGAAAGCACGGGACACCGCTTTCAGGTCAGGCGATGCTCGAGCCTACAGTTCAGCCAGGGCTAACCTGAAGAGGGGCATCAAGAAGGCCAAGCACTGCCATAAGCTCAGGATTGAGGAGCACTTCAACAACAACTCCGACCCCCGACGCATGTGGCAAGGCATCCAGGCCATCACGGACTACAGACCCGCCAACACCACCCCCACATCCAGCGACGCCTCCTTCCTTGAGGAGCTCAATCACTTCTATGGCCGCTTCGACAGGGACAATCTAGAGACAGCCATCAAGGCTGTGCTACCTGCCGATCACCAACCCCTCACACTCAACCCCTACGACGTATACGTGGCACTGAGTAGGACTAATGCACGTAAAGCTGCTGGCCCTGACGGCATCCCCGGGCGCGTGCTCAGGGTCTGTGCGGCGCAGCTGGCAGACGTCTGGACTGACATCTTCAACCTGTCACTTGCCCAGGCAGTTGTCCCCACGTGCCTTAAAACCACCTCCATCGTGCCAGTGCCAAAACACTCCACTGCGGCAAGCCTCAACGACTTCCGCCCAGTTGCACTTACCCCCATCATCACCAAGTGCTTCGAGAGGCTGGTCCTGGCACACCTCAAAAGCTGCCTACCCCCCACACTGGATCCCTATCAGTTTGCCTACCGCAAGAACAGGAGTACGGAGGATGCCATCTCAACGGCACTTCACTCCGCCCTCTCCCACCACGACAACAGAGACACTTACGTAAGAATGCTGTTCATCGATTACAGCTCAGCATTCAACACCATTATACCATCAAAATTGATCACCAAACTCGGTAACCTGTGCATCGCTCCTTCCCTCTGCAACTGGATAACAGACCCCAGTCTGTTAGGTTAGACAAGCACACCTCTTCAACCCTCACCCTGAACACCGGCGTTCCACAGGGCTGTGTGCTGAGCCCCCTCCTCTACTCCCTCTTCACCTATGACTGCACACCTGTACATGGTACTAACACCATCATCAAGTATGCAGATGATACAACGGTGATTGGCCTCATCAGCAACAACGATGAGTCGGCCTACAGGGAGGAGGTCCAGCACTTAGCAGCATGGTGCGCTGACAACAACCTGGCCCTTAACTCCAAGAAGACCAAGGAGCTCATTGTAGACTTCAGGAAGTCCATGGGCGGCACGCACACCCCCATCCACATTAACGGTACGGAGGTGGAACGTGTTTCTAGCTTCAGGTTCCTGGGAGTCAACCTCTCCGACGACCTCTCTTGGACCCACAATACCTTAACTCTGATCAAGAAGGCTCACCAGCGTCTCTTCTTCCTGAGGAGACTGAAGAAGGTCCATCTGTCTCCTCAGATCCTGGTGAACATCTACCGCTGCACCATCGAGAGCATCCTTACCAACTGCATCACAGTTTGGTATGGCAACTGCTCTGTCTCCGACCGGAAGGCATTGCCCAACGCATCACCGGTTCCTCGCTCCCCTCCATTGAGTCTGTCCAAAGCAAGCGTTGTCTGCGGAGGGCGCTCAGCATCGCCAAGGACCTCTCTCAGCCCAACCATGGACTGTTTACCCTCCTACCATCCAGGAGGCGCTACAGGTCTCTCCGTTGCCGAACCAGCAGGTCCAGGAACAGCTTCTTTCCGGCGGCTGTCACGCTACTCAACAACGTACCTCGGTGACTGCCAATCACCCCCCCCGGACACTTATTATTATTTATTCAAATCATTTGCTGTGTCGCTCTTCCAGGGAGATGCTAAATGCATTTTGTTGTCTCTGTACTGTACACTGACAATGACAATTAAAATTGAATCTGAATCTGAGATGTGTTTCTTCACCAGCCTCTCAAAGCATTTCATGACTACTGAGGCGAGGGCCACCGGACGGTAGTCATTCAGACAGGCTGGGGAGGCATTCTTTGATACAGGTACAATGGTGGATTTTTTGAAGCAGGCAGGGACTACGGACTTGTCCAGGGAGAGGTTGAATATTGTAGCGAGCACCGGAGCTAGCTGCGTAGCACAGGACTTAAGTACTCGCCCCGAGATGCCATCGGGGCCTGCAGCTTTCCTCGTGTTCACCAGTGTCAGAGCCCTCCTCACAACGTGTTCGGACAGCGAGAATGTGTGCTCATTCCTCCCATCAGCTTCCTTAGCCAGCCCGCTGGTGGTATTGTCGATAGTCGGCAGACCTGGGGTGTTGTTGTCCATCTCGAACCGAGCGTAAAAAGAGTTCAGGTCATCAGCTAGGGAGGTGCCGGCACTTGCGGATGAGGATGGGGTGCTCCGGTAGTTGGTTATAGTCCGTAGTCCCTGCCACAGACGTCTGGTGTCCTGCTGCTCCATCTGTGACTCCATCTTGACCCTGTACCTCCTTTTTGCGTCCTTCACCGCCCTTCGCAGTTAGTAGGCCACTACCTTGTAGACGTCCATGTTTCCTGATGCCAGACCAGAGTTGTAGGCAGCAGTGCGAGCATTCAAGGCAACACAAACGGACCTGTCTACCGAGGGTTTTTGATTAGGAAAGATGCTAACCCTTACCGTGGGGACGATGTTGTCGGTTATTGTTGCAATGAAGTCCGTGACTGCTTCCGCGAACTCACTGACGTCGCTGGAACTTGCTTGGAACATATTCCAGTTGACATCGCTCAGTGCATCTTGCAGCATGGCCTCTGACTGGTCGGACCACCGCTTTACGTCCCTCATCTCTACCGCTTCCCGAACTATCCTCTGTTTATACTCCGGCAGCAGGAAAATGGTAGCGTGGTCAGATTTTCCTTGGGGATTTTCCATATGGTATGCTTGTCTCAACTCTTTTATTTTATGTCCTGACCTGTGAAGGAAAACATGTTGCAACTTTACTAAGCATTGTTTAAGCCGCAGTTAGGAGTGTTGTATGCAGTTCTGGTCAACACACTATGGGAAGGTAGTGATGGCAATGGAATGAAAGTAGAAGAGAATCACTGGATTTTGCCTGGATTGCCTGGATTGCAGGACTTTAATTAGGGGGAGAGATTGGATATACCGGGCTTGTTTTCCATAGATGAAGGATGCTGAGAGGTGACCTGGGGCATTGATGAGGAAGATATTCAAAATCTTTTTCCCATAGTTGCCATTTCAAAAAACAAGAGGACATTGCTTTAAGATGAGAAGTTGAGTTCTAAAGAGGATCTGCACACACAAACTGGAGGAACAGCACCTCAAATTGCACTTGGGCAGCTTACAACCCAATGGTATAAAAATGGAATTCTCTAATTCCATCCCCCCCCATCCCTATTCCCAAAATATCAGACTTTTCAGAGATTTGGAATTTGCAAGATAGCAACAGAACATACTGACTCTCCAGGTGCAGTTCCAGAAGAGGATATGTTGTACTAACAGAGAGTATGATTTGACAAGATATCTCCTGAACAAGCATTTCACTGTATCTCTGTACATATGACAATAAATAAACCAAACTATGTTATTTCCTGTTGTTTCCTTTGAATCTTTAGCCAACTACAGTAAATCCTGTTTTCTTTCATTGCAGACCCTTTCACCATTGGATAACTTCTCCCTATCTATCCTAATACTGTTATATTTCCTCTTAAATAGCTCTCCTTATGGAAAACCACCAGGTCTTTCTACATAGCTGACATACTTCATCCTTGGTATCATACCAGTAAATTTGTTCTGCACCTTCTTTAAATGCAAAAATAGTATTTATGAAAATTGCCCAAAGAGCTCCATTTATAGTTAAACCAGTGTTTTATGGATTGTTAAAGAAGGAACTGCAGATGCTGGAGAATCGAGGGTTACACAAAAAGCTGGAGAAACTCAGCGGGTGCAGCAGCATCTAAGGAGCGAAGGAGATAGGCGACGTTTCGGGTCGAGACCCTTCTTCAGACTGGTCAAAGTCTGAAGAAGGGTCTCGACCCGAAACGTCGCCTATCTCCTTCGCTCCTTAGATGCTGCTGCACCCGCTGAGTTTCTCCAGCTTTTTGTGTAACCCCAGTGTTTTATGGAGGTGTTTTATGCACTGCTTTTGTGGTTTTGTATTTCATTGCTTCATATTTCCTTGCCTAGGGGGCCAGATGTCAAAGGATTAATGTTCATCTTAATTGAGGAACAAGGCCTCTCTTATCCCCTAATAATGTCAAAGATTAAGAAATATGAGTTCCTCACAGAACAAAAAAAAAGGTATTGCTGTAATAGGATGTTGGACTGTGCTGAAATCAATACGTGTAGGAAGGAACTGTAGATGAAATTTATACCGAAGGTAGACACAAAATGCTGGAGTAATTCAGTGGGTCAGGCCTTGATTTGTTTGGTCTTCTCTCATCTCCAGCTCCCCCCCCCCCCCCCCCCCCCACACAAACCTATTTTTCAGTCTGAAGAAGGGTTCTGACCCGAAACGTCACCTATTCATTTTCTCCAGAAATGCTGCCTGACCTGCTGAGTTACTCCAGAATTTTGAGCCTACCTGCTGAAATCAACCTGTTCATAATTTTGTCCATCCCTTGTAACTTATTAAAGTCATAGAGTGATACAGTGTGAAAACAGGCCCTTCAGCCCAACTCACCCGTACCGGCCAACAATGTCCCAGCTATACTAGTCACACTTGCCTACGCTTGGTCCATATCCCTCCAATCAATCAATCAATCAGTTTTATTCGTCACTTGCAAGAATTTGCCAGCTGCGGTACAATGCAAAAGAACACACAAGAACACAATAAAAATTTAACACAAACATCCACCACAGCATTCATCACTGTGGTGGAAGGCACAATATTTGGCCAGTCCTCCTCCACTTTCCCCCGTGGTCGGGACCTCAACCCTCCGCAGCCGCCGCTGCGGGCGGCCAGATGTGTAGACAAGGTAAAAGTCCAGGTAAGTCCTGAATCGGGGCTTCCCTACCAGAGATCGCAGCTTCAGGTTGGTGTAGGCCGTAGGCCGGCAGTCGAAGATTTAAAGTTCCCGCCACGCCGCAGCCAGAAGCACCGCAGACGGTAGGGCCAGCGGTCGAACCTCCCCTCCAGGGGTCGCCGGCGAAGGAAACCCCACTCCTGATGGTAAGTACCCGCCGCGCCCGCGTTAGAAGTTGGCCGCGGGCCAGCTGTCGGAGCTTCGTCTTCTCCCGGGTCCCCAACGAGGGATCCCATGCTTCAGACTGCCGCGGGCCAGCGAACGGAGCCATCCCCTCCGGCGAGGGCTCGCCCGCTCCACGCCGAGAGTCCACGCTGAAGCCCCAGGCGCGTCTCCAGGAAAGGCCGCACCGATCATCGATGTTAAGCCATGGGGGAGGCGACATGGAAAAAGTCGCCTCCCCGTGGAGGAGGCGACCAAAGCGGTTTCCCCCTTACCCCCCCACACAAGACACACAGAGAAACATTGAAAACATACATTTAAACACACTAAAAAAATTTAAAAAGTAGAAAAAACTGACACGCTGCTGGCAGGGCTGCCGGCTTGCAGCGCCCCCACCGACCCCTGTCGCCCCCTCCAAACCTGTCCTATCCATGTACCTGTCTAACTGTTTCTTAAATGATGGGATAGTCCCAGCCTCAACTACCTCCTCTGGCAGCTTGTTCCATATACCCACCACAAACTCGGTCAATGTTTCAGGTCTGACAAAGGGTATACAAAATTTCTACTTGTGCCAGTAAAGATGCATAATAATTCAGTGGTAGTATGAATGAGTAATGTAGACAAAATAGAAAAGTCAACTTTCAATGCAGTTATCACAGTGCTGGACAAACATGCACACAGTAATTACTTTATACGCAGCTAAATAATCAAACACAGCATATAAAGACCACAACCAACTTGGATGGGTTAACCATTCTATTTTATTTTACTTAACTGCAAATATAGCGGTTACTGTACTGTCCCCTGATGTCTCAAATCTATCTCTTTGTAAAAATTCCCTGCTCTTCTCTGTTCTTACCATATTAAACTATCTTTGTTTGCTTCAGGTATAAACAGATTTTCGCTCAAAAATGTGATGATATATATTTCAAACAGACAGGACCGAGCAATCCATACTCAAACAACCTTCTGCATTAAGATATTTTTCTTCACTCTCAAGTGACCTCACAATTACGAGCCCTCATCGTAGCAGAAGATAAGTTTCATATTGTAACCGTTTTTGTCTGTCTTCTTCTTCCCCTGCGAAGATATTTGCTCTTTGTTAGCGCAAAAGTTAAATAAACAGTAACTGCCCATTAATATATTATCTAAATACCATCCTTCCTTTATGGGATATGACAATATGATAGATTATATATTCATAAATAATGTATTCAACATCCACACATTATTTTTTAGCCAGGAGTAAAAAAAAATGCACGTCAATCAAAAAAATGAATCCTAACTAAATTTCTTTCTGAGAGAAACTGCAAGCTCAGGTAAAACTCAGCATAAACGAAAAGTAACAATCTTTGATTTTTTTCCACTTGAATTGTAAAGAAGTTCTTGTCATCGGAGTCATACATGTTGTGAGCAGCCAAACTATGTTTCCTCAGCTCGATAGAACCTTTGTGTTCAATACGTAGCTTCATGCCTTTCATTCAAATTTGCTGTCATAAGACTCCGCCATTCTGATTGCCCAGATATGAGTATGATTTTTCACAAACTGGTGCTAGTCTTGAGGCACCGAGGCGTTGCAGTGGAGAGTGGAAAATAACTTGTACAGGGAGGAGCAAATTGCTGGGAACATTGGTCCACAGTCCACTTGTGAGCAAATTAATCAGACAGACATAGGTAAAAGAAATTGATAAGGACCGTGAAAGGAAAGCAAATTTATATCAATTGATAATGAATGCAGTAAATTGAAACAATTGTCAGGTGCAGCTTTATTCAGAACCAGACAGCATGCAAGACTGCTTTGTACATTTAAATCAAAGTAATCCAAGGTGTAGAAGGAAACAGATCAAATGCTGGAAAATGGGAATAGAATGGATAAGAACTTGATGATCACCATAGACAGGGTGGGCTGCAGGCCTGTTTCTGCACTCTATGACTCGATGATTAAATTTATACAGGAAAAAAAACACAATATAGAAAATAGGATTAACCAAGGGTTAATCTGTATTTTTGTCAGCCATTTAATCAGCCATGATTTCCAGCCTATTTCTTGATTTATATGATGCAATTATTAACATCCATCTGAATAGGAAGATAGGACTTCCATTTAATGTTTTACGCAAAATATACAGTCTGGAAGGATAGATCACATGGAATCCAAGTGAGCTAGGTAACTGAAATCAAAATTGGCTTTGAGGAAGAAGTCAAAGGTTTGTTGTGGAGGGTTGTTTTTTTAAAATTGGCGACCTGTGACCATTGATGTGTCAAAGTGGCCAGTACTGGTATCACTGTTGTTTGTTATCTACGTTAACAATTTGGATGACAATGTGCTCAACATTGTTAGTAAATTTGCAGATGACAGCAGAATTGGTGTCAGGGACAGTGTGGAAGGATATCTAAGATTATAACATAATCTAAATCAGTTGGGAAGGTGTGCCAAGAAATGTCAAATGGAATTTAACTCTGACAAGTGTGAGGTGTTGCACTTTGATGTGTCAAAGCATGGCAGGACAAGCACATAAATGGTAGGGCTTTTGAGAGTGTTATGGAAGAGAGAGATCGAGGCACACAGGTACATGATTCCCTGAGAGAGGCATTTCAGGTAGACAGCGTGTGAAAGTGATGTTTGGCATGCTTGCCTTCATGGGAAGGGTATTGAGTCCAAATGTTTGGACATCATGGTTGTATATGTTGTTGGTAAGACCACACATATAGTACAATTCTGGTTGTCCAGCAAAAGGAAGGATGTAATTAAGCTGGAAATGGTGCAGCAGAGTTTCATCAACTGTTACCTGGGCTTGCATGTTTAGGTTATAGGGAGAGCCTGGGACCATTAGAATAGAAGGCTGAATGGTGACGTTATTGATGTATATAAAATCATGAGTGGCATGGATAAAGTGAACATTCACTCTGTTATCTCTGGTGTGGTGGAATGAAAATTTTAATAACATATAAAGGGGGTCTCATGGCCAACCTTTACACTCAGAAGGTGGTCCAGATCTGAAATTAGATGCCTGATTAAGCTATAGAGGATGAACCAATTATAACTTTCCAAAGCTATTTGGACAGACCAATGGACAGGAAGGGTTTAAAGTCATATGGATTAATTGCAGTCAAATGGGATTGGCCAAGAATCCAAGTTGGTCGACATGGCCAAGGTTGGCCAAAGGGTCTGTTTCCATGCTGTGTGGGCTCTATGACAACTCCTCTCCTCACAAGAACTGTTGAAAGTACTACATAACAACATGAGAAATAGGAGCACGAGTCCCCTATTTAATGAAATTCTCGTAGACCTGAAGGTTGCCTCAATTTCATTTTTAAGCGCAATCTTCCCAATGTACAAAATTTATCTCAGAGTGAGTATACATATGACGATTCAGTATACACAGCTTCCTCTGGTAAAAAGTATCTTTGATGACCTGGTGAACACCTTCAGTGTGAAGAAATTTCTGTTAATTTCAGCCTTAAATGAGATGAATGAATTATCCTGAAATATTTCCCCTACATCATAAACACTCCTATTAGGGGAAGTATCCTCATCACCATTAATAATCATCACCATTAACCTTGTCAAATCCCCAAATAATCTACTATGTTTCAATCAGATTATTTATTCTTCAAATCTCTTTGTAATCTTTACTCATTGTATAACCCATTTATTTTACGAATCAATTGAATGAACCTTTTGCTGAACTGCCTTCAAAGCAAATATAACCATCCTCAAATTATATGCAGCACTGCAGGTGTGGTCTCACCAAAGATTCAGATGGTTGCAGACACTGTTCGTCTCATAATTTACCTTCCCATCGTCAGCAAATTTAGATATATTTTTGAATATATTTTTATTATTATATTTAGGAGGCTTTAGAGGGTTCAAGCACAGTAGCCTTTTTCGGTAGGATCTACATGATAATTAAAAATAAAGGTGACTTGAGTAAATTGTGGAAATTGGAGAAAGACCTCACGGAAACAAAAATGCTTTTAGCCACTTTCCAGAAGAGCATATGCTACAATAAAATACATTAAATTGTCATAGCTGTTCTTGGGATTGAGAGACACTGACAAATTACAGCGATTACACAACTTTTATATTGTTCCTTTGCCACCTATTATCGATGGGTGAGCTTTGTGTGGCTACTAAATTATTCTTTAAGATCTTCTTTAAAGTTGACAGATATCAACTTCATTCTTTCAATACAAATGGCAGGATCCATCATACAGGACATGCACCCTGTGATTCTCTGTAATGATGGCACAACATTACTTGTTGCTGTCATCTTGCCACCAGTAAACATGCTTTCTCACTGCCATCTGGGACAACCAGTCTGTGAAATGCACAAAATACTTTTCAGAACCAGCTTAGAGATATGATGTGAATGCGAGTGAGCTAAATACATAAAGTTGATCATCAGCATGAATAAAACAGAATTGGTATCATTAATCTTCATCAAAATCACTGAAAGCAATCCTGAATAACGTGGCCCTATTAACCATGGATGCATGCAAGTCACTGCCTCATGGCATTGCTTTGTCTGATATTTGCATTGTAAATTATGCTTCCGTTGTTATTTATTCTACACTAACTTCCTGCTTTGAGATGTTGTCATTCAGATCAGGCGTTACACAAAGGCCATAGTCTGCTCTCCCTGATGAACATAGTTTCTAGAAATACCATTAGGAAGGTCACGTAGGATATTGAAGTGTTATACCACTTGCTGTTAGTTATTAATTATGTAGTTACTGCATCAAATGTGCATCAGTGGAGTAATATAAATAACTTAGATCAGTGACCAAGTTAAATGCAAGTCATTTCTCATAATTTGAATATTGTTGGATAATGTGTTACAGCAGTCACATGCAAAATGAAGTTTAAATTAAATATGAATCTGAATATCTTTACAGTTAGCCAGGTTACATCAGAAGGTTGGAGCTTACACGTCCATGCTGCAATTTATAGCTTTTTCCCCCCCTTGTTTTCATACTCACTTCTGGAAGCCTCTTGTATTTCCTTTCTTACATATTAAATGCATTATTATATCATATTTTAGGTTCTGACACATCCCACTTTATTTGGCACGTTCTTTCATTGGTTAATTTTAAAAAGAAACACAATTCTAGCTGCCTCGATGGAGGAAAATCATTCAAGCAATTCCACACCAGAAATTTAATCATTGAAAATAACTCAAAATATTTTCTGAATCTTTTTAATAATTTATTTATTTATTTTTGTTAGCAGTAAGTACAGTAGTGTGGTACCTAAGTACCTAATATATACATACACATTACCATTCTTGTACAACTTCTTATTTTTAATTTAATAATAAACGAGCAGTGAAAGAAAAAGGGAAATAAAGGGTGTCGAGATAGATAGACAAGCGAGTAGAAACAGATAGCGAAAGAGCCAGAGAGCAGAGATAAGAAGCTAAGGCGATTGAAAGAAAAAGAGAAAGTAGAAAGAAAATAAATTAGGAGGGATATACCTATTTCGTATCTTTACCCATCCGTCACCCGGTTCTGAACCATTTAATTTCTAAGGTTATGTTATGTTGCACCATATGCTTGTAAGAAGTCGATAAAAGGAGACCAAATCTTTAAGAATTGGTCTACTTTGCCTAGTAGGAAGAATCTCATTTCTTCAAGATGTAGCGTTTCCGACATATTTGAAATCCACATTTTGAACGTTGGCATGGTTGCATTTTTCCAGAATTTGAGTATAGGTTTTTTTGCCGTTATTAAACCATAATTAAAGAGAGCTTCTTGGAACATAGTTAATTTACGCCCCTCTTCCATTGATCCAAAGATAATCAGTTCTGTATTGGGGTTCAATTTTGTGTTGAATAGTTTTGTAAAAGTTCCAAAGATTTCATTCCAAAATTTATGAAGTTTTGTACAAGAGACAAAGGAATGTGCTATAGTGGCATTTTGAGTTAGACATTTATCACAAGCAGGGGAGATATTTGGAAATATTTTATTCAATCTGGTTTTCGAGTAATATAATCTGTGTAAAATTTTAAATTGAATTAGGTTATGCCTTACATTAATCGAACATTTATGTACATATAATAGATTTTTTTCCCATCTGTCGTTTGGAATTTTTAACAATAACTCTTGTTCCCAGTCCCTTCTAATTGCCTCTGTCATTAGTGTTTCTATATTTAAAATTATATTATATAAATATGATATAAAATTGATTTTCTGCATTTTTATTCATTCCTTTCTCCAATAAATCTGAGGTTAGAGTTTGATATCCTTGTATATATTTTTTCAAATAATCTTGAATTTGAAGATATTTGAAATATTGGTTACTTTTCAGGTTATATTTTAGTTGTAATTGTTGGAATGATAAAAGTTTTCCCATTTCATACATACAGTGGCTTGCAAAAGTTTTCATACCCCTTGAACTTTTCCACATTTTGTCACGTTACAACCACAAACATAGATGTATTTTATTGGGATTGTATGTGATAGACCAACACAAAGTGGTGCATAATTGTGAAGTGGAAGGAAAATGATACATGGTTTCCAAATTTTATTACAAATAAAAAACTGAAAAGTGTGGCGTGCAAAAGTATTCTGCCCCCCCTGAGTCAATACTTTGCAGAACCACCTTTCGCTGCAATTACAGCTGCAAGTCTTTTGGGGTATGTCTCTACCAGCTTTGCTCATCTAGAGACTGACATTTTTGCCCATTCTTCTTTGCAAAATAGCTCAAGCTCAGTCAGATTGGACGGAGAGCATCTGTGAACAGCAATTTTCAAGTCTTGCCACAGATTCTCAATTGGATTTAGGTCTGGACTTTGACTGGGCCATTCTAACACATAAATATGCTTTGATCTAAACCACTACATTGTAGCTCTGGCTGTAGGTTTAGGGCCGTTGTCCTGCTGGAAGGTGAACCTCCGCCCCAATCTCAAGTCTTTTGCAGACCCTAACAGGTTTTCTTCCAAGATTGACCTGTATTTGGCTCCATCCATCTTCCCATCAACTCTGACCAGCTTCCCTGTCCTTGCTGAAGAAAAGCATCCCCACAGCATGATGCTGCCACCACCATGTTTCACAGTGGGGATGGTGTGTTCAGGGTGATGTGCAGTGTTAGTTTTCTGCCACACATAGCGTTTAGCATTTAGGCCAAAAACTTCAATTTTGGTCTCATCAGACCAGAGCACCTTCCTCCACATGTTTGCTGTGTCCCTCACATGACTTGTGGCAAACTGCAAACGGGACTTCTTATGGCTTTGTTTCAACAATGGCTTTCTTCTTGCCACTCTTCCATAAAGGCCCGATTTGTGGAGTGCACGACTAATAGTTGTCCTGTGGACAGATTCTCCCACCTGAGCTGTGGATCTCTGCAGCTCCTCCAGACTTACCATGGGCCTCTTGGCTGCTTCTCTGATCAATGCTCTCCTTGCCCGGCCTGTCAGTTTAGGTGGACGGCCATGTCATGGTAGGTTTGCAGTTGTGCCATACTCTTTCCATTTTCGGATGATGGATTGAACAGTGCTCCGTGAGATGTTCAGAGCTTGGGATTTTTTTTATAACCTAACCCTGCTTTAAACTTCTCCACAACTTTATCCCTGACCTGTCTGGTGTGCTCCTTGGGCTTCATGATGCTGTTTGTTCACTAATGTTCTCTAACAAACCTCTGAGGCCTTCACAGAACAGCTGTATTTATACTGAGATTAGATTACACATAAGTGGACTCTATTTACTAATTAGGTGACTTCTGAAGGCAATTGGTTGCACTGGTTTTTATTTAGGGGTATCAGAGTAAAGGGGGCTGAATACTTTTGCACGCCACATTTTTCAGTTTTTTATTTGTAAAAAAATTTGAAAACCATATATCATTTTCCTTCCACTTCACAATTATGAGCCACTTTGTGTTGGTCTATCACATAAAATCCCAATAAAATACATTTATATTTGTGGTTGGAACGTGACAAAGTGTGGAAAAGTTCAAGGGGTATGAAAACTTTTGCAAGCCACTGTATCTCCAATCATTTTAATTCCTATTCTTTCCCAATGGATAAACGTTTTATCAATAATAGATGGTTTGAATGAGGGATTGTTAGCTATTGGGGAAAGAAGTGATACATTTCTTAATTTTAAAGTTAATTTTATTTGTTTCCAAATTCGTATTATACTGTGAATAATTGGATTCTTCATATATTATATTGTTCATTTTCATTGGGGAAAGAAGAATCGCTCCTATATTATAAGGGGAACAATCCTCTTTCTCCATTCTTATCCAATCTACTGAATATTTTTAACCATCTTTTTTTCCTGTTAATTACCTTATATGCTCATTATCAAATTATTAACATAAAGAATATGTAAATATATTATATGCCAGAATTATACTAATATGCATACTTTAAATTAACAATGAACTTGGCATTGTTGTTAATATTTTAGCTTCAAAATAAACATATCTATTCTCCGATGTTGGACTTCATTATCCCTGCGCCCCCATTCACTTGCCAATTGGAAAGTGATTAAAAAATGCCGCAATTCTCAAGAAGCTACAATCTGAATACATATGCAGATAATGTGCAGAAATGTAAAAAATGTAACATTTCTAAACAATGTAGAATTTTGTATGCTATAATGTGATTTCAGAGAAACTTTGTTTTTTAAAACAACCTAAAAGATGCTGAATTTGATATGCAGGTTTGTCCAGGTAAAATTCTGCATTGAAATGATCGGTATAGAAAAGGTATGGTACATCAGAAGTTACCCATATAATTTTCTAATATTCCCTCATGTGACAGAGTGATGATTTTTGGGATTTCACTGTGAACATGAAACTCCCAGGATTACTATCAGCTGTTCAACAAGCTGATGTTGAATCCCTTTCTGGGAACGCAACGAGGAAACAATTCTTTACTTGACTATATAACATCAGGCTGTGCTTGTTGCATTAATGATTCTCAACTATTTCAAGGGGACATTCAATCACTGGATTTGCGAGATAAATTTGGTAATTCCTGCAGAACCTTCTATGGTTGGGCTTGGAAACCCCAACCCAGCCTTTAGCGAGTACACATTCAGGTGAATCTCAGCCTCACATTGCAACCACAACTGCAATTCAAAGCTGCACCAGGATCATTCTATCTATGTAAAGGTTACATGGCCCTAATAAGACAGTTTGGTATTCTGACTGTGCATGCCTAGGTCATAGGTGACTCGCTATAAACATTCTCGGCAACTGTGGTGCTGCGTTTTTATGCAGGCATGCGTTTCATCTGGGATCGGGCCCGGGTGTCTGGCGCTGCGGGTGCTGTTGAGTTGCTGCTGGGCCGTCCCCGTCCACTCCCGGGTGTCCCGTCCCTGTCCGGAGGTGTCCGGGGTGGCCCTGGGCTAGCGGGACAATGGCGGCTCCAGACATGCTGCAAGCTGGCTGCAAGTCTGGGGCCGCCACCGCCAGTCCAGGGCTGCCGGCCGACCAGACGGGACACACAGAGCCGAGCTGGAGCCAGCGCCCCTCCCTCCATGCCAGCTGCAAGCCTGGGGCCGCCAGCCAATCCGGCGGGACAGGCAGAGCCGAGCCAGAGCCAGGTAGCGGTAGAGCGGGGTGTAACAGCGAGAGAGAGGGGGGGCAGATAGGGGACGGTCCAGTGGCGGTTCGGCAGTGCTTGTGGCAAAGATGAGGAACCAGGTTCGATCTTGGCTGCGGATGAGGCGCGGGTCTATGTGCTTGCTCTCCCCTGTCTCCCATTCGCATCTGCCCCCTCACTCGCGCAGTTACACCCCGCTACATGGCACACCTGTTCCTCAGATCAAATATATTTTTACACATAAATCATGAATAAAGATAATAATTTATACACAGTTTGTACAGCCAGCCCATTGTTCACTTTTTCTTTATAGCGAGTGACCTTTGACAAATCCCTGTAAAGCTAAACTCTACCACAGTGTCACTCCCACCACAGTATTATTTCTAAACTAGCAATATCTCCCAGTATATTTTCCATTAATTAATCAGAGATGTTATACTCCCAACTCAAGAAGAGGGGAAATTATTGCCTTCTCTTTGTGGACAGGAAATGGTATGCACACAAGAAAATGCAAACTGAAGCTTCCCAAGATTAGAGGAGGAGATTAAATGCACCTACAACATATTCACGGCTCCACATTGGAGCACTAAAATGGAGTGGGATACACTGACTTTCTCTCCCTCAATCTATTTGCAACTAAAAACAGATCATTAAAGTCAATACCAGACAGCTGGATAACTTCCAAGACGCATTCATTCTGTGCAACCAACTGTGCTTTTTGTCCTTCTGCCACCATGCCAAATGAATTGTCTTACAATAGGCAATAAGTGCAGTAGTAGGCCATTCGGCCCTTCGTGCCAGCACCACCATTCACTGTGATCATGGCTAATCATCCACAATCAATACCCCGTTTCGGCCTTCTCCCCATATCCCCTAACTTTAAGAGCTCTATCTAACTCTCCCTTGAAAGCATCCAGAGAATTGGCCTCCACTGCCTTCTGAGGCAGAGAATTCCACAGAGATAGACAAAAAATGATGGTCTAACTCAGCTGGTCAGGCAGCATTTCTGGGGAAAAGAAATAGGTGATGTTTTGGGTCGAGATCGTTCTTCAGGCTGGTTCTTTTTATAGTGAAAAAAAAACTGCATGACATCACTCCATGTGATGATTTTTCCACATGTCGGTAGACGTTGTTGGCTCAAGAGTAACTCGGGAGAGGAACTTGGTAACTCGGGAGACAAACTTGGAACATCGCAGAAATGAGAAGTAAACGGCAAACTTAGACATACCCATGGGAACTCGGTTAAATTCTTGAACATAAACTTGGAATCTCATACACAACCACGAGTCAGATTTTTTCTTTCACTCGGGGTCACTCATGGGTGGACTCGCACCGACAGGGCCATTAGTGAAGACGGATCCAAAGTACCTGTTCAACCCGTCTGCCATTTGTTGTTCCCCATAATAAATTCACCTGTCTCAGTCTTCAAGAGTCCAACTTTGGTCCTAACTATTTCATTCCTCTTCACATAACTAAAGAAGCTTTTACTAAATTTGCTGGAAGCCACATATAAACCACGTCAAAGCAAAACTGGCAAAGTCTATAGCAATATTGGGAAAATCAAGACACATTCTGGACCACAAATCATTACATACTCTGTATTACACTCATATTGCCATATCTGAGTTACTGTGTGGAGATATGGGGTAACACCTACAAAACCAACCTACAGCCGTTATGCACATTACAAAAAAGAGCAATAAGAATTATCAATAACGTTGGATATCTTGAACATACCAATTTATTATTCTTAAAGTCACATACACTGAAGTTCACCGATCTGGTTATATTTAAGACTGCACAAGTTATGTACAAAGCAAGAAATAATTCCAGGAAATATCCAAAAACTGTTTATGGAAAGACAAGGTGGGTATAATTTGAGAGGGGAACTTAATTCAAAAAAAACTCAATGTCCGAACAACTCTTAAAAGTATGTGCATAGCAATCTGTGGGGTGAATTTGTGGAATGGTCTGGAACAGGAGATAAAACTAAGCACAAACATAATTCAGTTTAAAAAGATGTACAAAAACACTTTTTTTAAAGGATATTGGGATGATAGGTGATTTTGAGTGGGATATTTGTTATACATTGTATTGGGAAGGATGATTATAGGGTGATGGGTTGTATAAAGCATAGTTAGTTAGTCCTAACTAACACCAAGAAAATGGACCACATTACACCTGTCCTTAAATCTCTGCACTGGCTCCCTGTGTGTTAAAGGATAGATTTTAAAATTTTGCTACTGGCATACAAGGCTCTGAATGGTCTGGGTCCAAAATACATCTCTGACCTTCTTGTTGTTTATGAGGCACCTAGACTCCTCAGGTCTTCGGGGACAGGTCTACTCCATGTTCCCAGGGTGAGAACAAAAAGGGCTGAAGCAGCATTCAGTTTCTATGCTCCACACCTGTGGAACAGGCTCCCCGAACACCTGAGGTGTGCACAGTCCGTAACCACATTTAAGTCAGGCCTAAAGACACTATTGTTTGATGTAGCTTTTTCATGACCCTACATGCGGGTAATTTTAATCCTCTTGTTTTAACCTTTTTATGTGCTTTTAAAATCACCTTAATATTTTAGTGATTTTGCTTTACTATTCATATAATTGGCTTATTGGCTATTTTGTTGTCCTGTGTTGTATTGTGGTTCTGCAATGTTTTTAAACTATTTTATTCTCTTGTTTCTTTTGTAAAGCACTATGAATTGCAGCTTGTATGAATGGTGCTATATAAATAAACTTGCCTTGCCTTGCCTATATATGACTAAGAGATACTGTATAGTATATGAGGGTTTTTTCTTTTTCTCTCTCTTTTTTTGTATGTCTTTGTAAAAATTTGATTAGTGTATAAATGTAAATAATTTGGTGTACATATGGAAATAGGTGTGTATAGCTGCTAAATTTGTATAAGATAATTATAAGCAGTTGAATAAGGGGTGGGAATTAATAAACTTTGGCTTCTTCCTGCTCCTTTTTCGGACACATACAATTTCATTTAATTATAAATATTGTTTATGAGACTATAAATATTCTTGTTTTATTTTTTTGTGTTTTGCATGCTGTTTCACACTTGCTTTTTATTATTTTATTCTGTTCGAAATAAAGAATGAATTAAAAAATAATAATAAAAGAAAAATACTATCCTCCTTTACATTCTTAGCTAGCTTACCTTTGTACCTCATCTTTTCTCCCCGTTTGCCTTTTAGTTATCAGGGGTCTAGGGGTCCTTTGCTTCTTTCCCCCTTTACTTCTACGGGTCAAGGCTTATCTCTCATACTCCTATCTCCTGACTTAAGTCAGAGCTGCACTTATAAGAGAATGTTCTTCTAAATCAATACAGACAGCTAATGGCACCACTTATGTGTTGAAGAAAAGATTTTGCTGCCCAGTAATTCAGTCCAACGAAGATCTCTAAATTTGAGATGGCTTGGTGCAATTTTAATTGAGACGAGTTGTTGCATCATTCGGTGATGCTTTGAGATAGGCACATGGATATGCAGAGAATGTAGGGATACGGATCATGTGCAGACAGATGGGATTAGTTTATCTTGGCATCATGTTCAGCACAGTCAATGTGTACTAACAAGTTCAATTTCAGATTGTTATGTCAAGGATTAATCGAAAAGAATGGTTCTTCAGGAAAATATACCTCAACTGGACTTTGTGGTAGTTGATTCATAACCTATGTTTCTATGTTGTACGCAAGTCAGAAAAAAACAAAAATACATACCAGAAATGTAAAAAAATAATACCGAAAACATTTTTTTCTCATGCAGTGAGAAAAAGTTGTACATTTTAACGGGTCATTTGGTTAGTGAGGGTGTTTAAGAGAAAATAAATGAAAGATTTGAAATGGGGGCAATTAGAAAGTGAAAAGACAAAGGAATGTATGTTTATAAGGTACGGGGCTGTCCAGCAGGTCAAGTTAATAATTTGAACAAGGGTGCATCCATGTAACTTTGTAATTGATTTGAGGACAGGATAACATGTTTGTTTTTTTGATGTTCTATATACATCTGAAAAATTGTGCTGGAAAGAACTGCAGATGTTGATTTAAATCGAAGGTAGGCAGCATCTCTGGAGACAGGGGTGGAAATCGCTATCAAAACATGGGGGGGGGGGGGACACAATTTCTTGGTGGCCGCGCGCGCATACACACACACACACACAGGCGAGGCTTCAGCCATGGGCCCTGTGGACAGTAACATCGGGAGCAGACCGACTCCGAACTCCAGCAACAGCAGCTTCATCCGCCCCAAATCGTGGGGCTTGCATTGGCACGTTCACGGGGCCTTTCATTGCCCGGCACGGCTTCCAACATAGGGAGCCTCGATCGCCTCGACGCAGCAAATTGACTGCGGGGCGGTGGAAGATACCGCAGCCGATTTTAAGCCGTGCCGGGCAATGAAAGGCCCCGCAAATGGGCCGATTCAAGCTCCGCGCTATGATCTTTGCTCCACCAGGACATCTCCCTCCTCCACTCACCGCGCTCTATCCTCAGTCCCACCACCTACTTCTGCCTCTGACCGACACCTCCCTCCTCCAATCATTGTGCTGAATCATCATGTCCCGACCCCCCCCCCCCATTGCCTGCTGACCGACGTCCCTCTCTTCCAATCGGCGCCCTCGATCATCAGTCCCACCCCCACTGTCTCGCGGAAAGCGGAGATTTTTAATAGATTTTTTTTTCACCGAATTTCAAAATCCGGATTACAAAACATGGGGGGGATTGTCCCCCACCTCTCAAAACATAAAGGGGACGTGCCCCCCCGTCTCCCCCGGGATTTCCGCCCATGTCTGGAAAGAAGGAATGGGTGACATCAATCTGAAGGGTCTCGACCCGAAACGTCACCCATTCCTTCTCTCCAGAGATACTGCCTGTCATCCTAAGAATTGTTCCATTGCAGTCAAACAGTGATTCCATTCCTAGGCCTGTTGTCAGCCCCGTCACACTATTAATCTATTATATTAGAAAATAAAGCCATTCGATGAGCCATTAAGATATGCTCTAATTCTATAAATAATGTATTTTGCGCTTTTTCTCATTATTAATGTAGCAATGTTACAAAATTTTGCAATTTAAAAAATCAAGTCTGCAATTTATCCCATCAGATAAAGCACAAAAAGAAGTTTAATTTGACACCTAATTCACTTTCATATCTTCAGTATT
Organism: Raja brachyura; assembly: GCA_963514005.1. Next base: position 46,538 of record CAUPSL010000750.1, on the reverse strand, counting down.
TAAAAGGTTATGGCATCTTGTTCCCTATTGCTTTCCCATTGACTTGACACAAAAGGTGTGATCAAAGACAGTCAAAAGCCCATAGAAGGAATTTAATGTTTAATTCCCGTAAATTAATGGCCATTTAAATCATCTTGCGAGTGCGATTTTCTGGAACGCGATCGATTGGAACGTTGCGGTTGCGGTGAATTTAAACCCCATATCGGCAGGAAAACGACTGCTGGTTCGTATGGGGAATAAATCACCTTCTTGCAATGTGAAACTTTGATTAAAGGTATCCTAAGAAGCACTTTTTAATGAAAAAATAAACTGTGCCTTGTCCCCAACGCGAGGTCCGTCCCGTTGTCGGCGTTCACGGCTTTAGAAGATGATTTTAAATTTACTACAGCAATTAAATTAGCAAGCGCAGTTTAAAAATCACTTTAGAGAACGGCACGCAAAGCGATTTTTCTTCCCGCATAGCCTGTTCAAGATCGATTTGAATTGCCTTCCGAAATACCGCATTTTAAACCCGCCCCCCTCTCAAAGGCGACAAAATCGCGCACACGGGCAGTGACAGAACTGCAGCGCCGCTAAAGGTAAGTATTGTAAAATACATAATTAATGTAGAGATATCAAATGTTTAAGGCAACACACCTCCAACAAAATCCCTAATATTTTATAGTTAAAAGGTAGCCCTTTGGCTGTGTCAGGAATATCGGCTGTTTCAAGCATAGCTGACGTGTTGGATTTCACAATAAACCCAAACCAGCTTCTCTACATTCCATTTTGAAGTAGTCCATCCAGAAGATAATGGCTAAAACCTTCCATTAAAAAAAGCCTAGGTAGACAAAAATGCTGGAGAAACTCAGCGGGTGAGGCAGCATCCATGGTCGAAACCCTTCTTCAGAGTCCAAAGAAGGGTCCCGACCCTTGATGCCGCCATGGAAGGTATAGCTGACTTGGGACCAGGAATCACTGGTAGTGGTTTGTGATCAATCACTAGGGTGAATGGTCTGCTGAGAAGAAACTGATGGAATTTATTGATTCCGAACACAATGCTGAGTGCTTCCTTTTCCATCTGTGCATAATTGCGTTCACTTGGTGATAGGATGCAGGATGCAAAAGCAATTGGCTTTTCCTGTCCGCCATTCATTACGTGGGAGATCACTGCACCTACACCATAACTTGAAGCATCACAAGCAAGTTTCATCTCACGTGTCGTATCGTAGTTAACAAGGAGTTTGTCACTTGTCAGGTTTTCCTTGCAGATTTCATATGCACGTTGCTGTTCCTTTGCCCACGTCCATTTCACATCTTTTTGTAGCAGATGATGTTGTGGCTTTAGCACAGTTGTAAAATCTGGAAGGAATCGTGCACAGAACTGCACCATCCCAAGGAATGATCGTAGCTCTGACACATTGTTGGGTTTTGGAGGATTCACTATTGCTTCTACTTTCGCCTTCACAGGGTGAAGTCCGTTGGCATCTACTTTGAGTCCAAGGTAGACCACCTCTGACTGCGCAACTGCACATTTACATTGTCACAGTTCGACATTGTGGCAGTTCAGTCGTGTGAGAAATTGCTCAAGGATTTCCAGATGTTCTATCATGCCCTCTGTGAATATCAGGAGGTCATCCTGATTGCACACACAGTGCGGAATGCCTTGTAACATTTTGTCCATGACGGACTGAAACATTTGCGGCGAGGATTTCACACCATAGGGCAGCTTTGTATATGAATACAAGCCCTTATGTGTGTTGATAGTCAAGAACTGCTGACTTTCCTTGTCGACATTAAGTTGGGCGTAAGCGTGAGACAAATCCAGTTTAGTGAAGGCTCTTGCTCCGCTAAGTTCTGCGTACAGATCTTGTGAGGTTGGCAATGGATATTGTTCATCATCAATGGCTTGGTTGATTGTGACTTTGTAGTCACCACATAGTCAAACAGTTTTGTCGGCCTTGGGTATGGCCACAATTGGCGTTGCCCAGTTACTTTGGTCTGTCTTCACGAGTACTCCATTCCATTCGAACCTGTCAAGTTCTTCCCCCACGTGTTGCTTTAGTGCATATGGTATAGGTCTCGGTTAACAATACACAGGTTTCACATCTTGCTTAAGTCGAATGTGTGCAGAGTACCCTGTTATTCCCGTGTAACTGTCAGCAAAAATGTTTGCATGTTTGCTTATGACGTTTTTATGACGTGGTTTGGACAAATCGACGCTGAAAATGTTCTTCCAGTCTAACTCTATTCTACTCAGCCAATCCTTTCCAAGGAGGGTTGGTTTATTTCTGTAGCTGGCTACTTATGCTGAACTTTACAGTTAATTTGCCCACATGTCTCCAAAACTCTGCCCGAGTAGGTTCTCAGTTTGACCTTACTCTCAAGCAATGGTATCTGTGGGAACTTTGTTTCGTACAGGTCTTTGCTCATGACCGAACAATCTTATGCCATGTCAATACACATATCGATTAACTGTTCATTAATCAATAGTTTAGTTTGAAAGTCCGTGCCTTGGCTGGTTGTAGGCTTATCGATGTTGGTTGCATAAATGATGTACAACCCAAGTTCATTTCCATCTGGGTTCACCTCCAAGTTGTGAACTCCTTTCTGGTGTTGTCGCTTGATTCTCGCAGATTGTTGGTTTCCTGTTTTAAGCTTGGCCTGACATGCTGAGGCGCTATGGTCTTTCTTCTGGCAGTTGTAGCATTTGGCCATTTTGAACTGACAAAATTGGGATGAGTGATTACCGTTGCAACGGTAACAACTGGCTGAACGCGGCATCCCGCCATACTTTGGTTTTGGTTTAGCGCCTCTTGGTTTGGCTATAGGCACTGCCTTGTGACTCTAAACGGCCACTGCAGTCCATGGTGGATGAAACTCACGAGCACTCATTAATACCATCTCCATTGTGGTATCAACCTTGCATGCTTTCTCGAATGTAAGATCTGAAGTGTTCATGAGTTTGGACTGAATTTGTTTATCCACTAGACCACAAACAAATTTATCGCATAGTGAGCGTCCAAGAAAGGTTCCAAAGTTACAGTGCAAACTTAATTTTTTCAAGGCAACAATGTACTTGATTGTCTCATTCTGCTTCTGGTTTCTCGTGCCAAATGTATAGCTTTCTGCAATTTCCCGAGGCTTTGGGTTGAAATGCTTCTCCAACTTCTTTCTAACGTAATTGAATGGCACGTCTTTTGCCTTTATGGGCGGAAGGAGATTGACGGGTGTGCCGTACACTTCAGGACCGATCTCCGTGAGCAGAATCGCTTTCATGCGTTCGCAAACGGCCTTATTTCTTTCAGTCACTATCTCTCCTTCACCACTAATCTCCATTATGTTGTTTGCCATGAAAAACATGTTTGCTTTTTCCATATAGGAGCTGAACGGCTCTCTAGTCTTGTCAAAAGTGCCAAGGTTTCCGATGTAGCCCGTGGACGCTGCAATCGTGTTGTTCTCTTTTTTTTTTTTAAATTCCTTTAAAAAACCCCAATTTCCTGTCTGTTCTGCTGTAACAATTCACCTAAAGCGTAGCTGTACAAAGGCTATTCAACTTGAGGAACACGACAAAAAAACCTAATACAATCCCAGGGACGACATCTTGCCACGTAGACACAACATAGAGATAGCCTGACAAACTCTCAAACGCCAGGGGCGCCAGGGAGATGGCGGCCCTGCAGGCAGTCTGTTTGTCTTTTCACTCTTTTGTTATTTTTTAGTTTGTTTTAATCTTCTTCAGTTTGTTTTATGTGGGGGGAGGGGGGAGGGGGAGGGGGGGAGGGGATCGGGGAAACGTTTTTTCAAGTTCCTACCTTCCCGGAGATGTGATCAATTTTCGGATCACATTCGCCGGGCTCTGCAGCCTACCATCGCTGGAGCTGGAAGCCTCCTCGGACTGTCATGAGCCCCACCATGGGGTGCGAACTTAACATCAGAGCTGATCCCTTGCCTGGGATCGTTCCCACCACGGAACCAACACCAAGGGCTCGCAGTCTTCGGGTGAGGCCGAGTCGGGAGCTCCAAAGTCGTGGAAGGTTCGACCAGCCCCGATGCGAGGTTCGACCGCCCGGCGCGGGGGAGCTGACATCGCCCCCCCCCCCCCCCCCCCCCACACCGATGCGGGAGCTTGTTTGCCTGGACGTGGAGGGCCTGAAACACCGCCGGCTATAGGAGTCAAGATCATCCCGTCAACGGGGTTCGAGGCCCACGACCGAGGAAGAACTAAGGGAAGGACCTGAACTGTGTAGGAGTCACTGTGGTGGATGTTCATGTAAAAATGTGCTTTTGAGTGTTCTGTTAATTGTATGACTGGCCTGGCCAATGAAATTCCTCGTATGTTGCAAAACATACTTGGCGAATAAAGTGTGATTCTGATTCTGATTTGTCCAGCTGCTGTTTTAAACTGCAGTCCCCTGCATAGAAGGATCTGCGGCCTATCGTGTCCAGCTCGTAAACAACTGCGACACAACTCCGTATTTACTTTTTAAAATGTTAAACAATACTGCATGTTGCAAAACAGTCCTGCACTGCATTTAAGGGATGAGTTCACAAACTCTATCCCATCCTCACCGCCAATTGTGTTATATTCCGGACGGCAGAATGAATAACAACTTACACGCGGGTTGCCTGGATCACAAGAGCGAGGTTTATTACCCAACATTCCCTGCTTATATTCATAACCAACTCATTAACATATAGATGAATATGTGTAAATACATTACACCAACCAAAATAGAATCTATGCTTTTGAAAAGGAAATTAATCTTTATCATTCAAAGACATAATCAGGGTGCGACCCTCTACTAAGTTTAGACTGTGAGCTAGGTTTAACAGTCACTGCACACAAATGACCATAGGGCAAAGGTTAGGCAACTTCAGAACCAGAAATGGGAGACCTTCCTGAGATTGCAGCTAACCTTCAAGCACATTGTAAATTTGCAAATGACGTTTGAAAGCATAATTTTAGATCAGGATAACAGAGAACTTCAGGAAAGTGTCACTGATTAATACTGTAAACTACGAGGCACGTGGTAAAGAGAGGTGTCATTGGTGAATGAATTGGAAGAACAGATTTTGCAGAAAATTATACAATGTTTGGGATTCAAATCAGAACAGATCTTTTTATTCCATATGTTTTACAAAATGGCATAAATAGCTTAGCAATAAGATGAACCATGAAACTGAGCGATACAACAGGCTCAAATGGCTCTACAACATATTCTCACTGCCGTTTCTCGTGTTCTTATGAGGCTGCTGCAATTTAAAGAATGTTACACGACGATTAACTGACGATTAAAGAAACGTAGGTAGATGTGCAGGATTACATTAAGGATAGGTGGAACAGAACAGGCCCAACCAGTCCATGTCAGCGATTATGCTCTACATGCACTTTCATCATTATTTCTCATCCAATATTAGCATGTTTACAGAGCAATTTCCACATCCTTTCAGAACTTGCAGTTCTTTCTGTAGTATAACCACAGAATTAGAATCACACATCACTATAGACGTCATTCAGCCCGTCATTTAGATATCATATCTGTGCCAGTTCTCTCTCAGAGCATTTCGGCTAATCACATTTCCTCATCTGTTTCCCAGTGCCCTGCAAATTCTTTTCTTTCAGTTACTATTCCAGTTCCTCTGATCATCAGAATTAAACTTGCCTCCACCACTTTCTCTGGTAGTGAATTCCAGAGGGTAAGCATAAGGATTATCCATACGTAAGCCTTGTAATAATCATGATGGTTAATTCACATTGAGACATAATTATACCGCATGGAAATCAGCTCTATGGCCCACTGAACACATACAAGCTCTCTAGGTCCTTCTTACACTAACAATTCAAATCCGTAGGTGGCCTCGCCAACAGTCTGTCTCGTCCTTTTCTTATTTTGTTGTTTTTAGTCTGTTATTAAATGTATGTTTAAGTGTATCTTTAGTCTTGTATTATGTAGGGGGGGGGAGGGGGAGAAACTTTTCTTAAATCTCTTTCCTCGACGGAGGTACGACTTTGAGTATATAATTGACGGAGAAACATTGGTTAGCAAACTGGAAACATGTCGCTTATGTTCAAAATAGTGCTATGGAATCTTTTATGTCCTTTTATAATCTTTTATAATAAATCTACCATCAAAAAAAATCTGTTCTACCCTGAACTTAGATTTCTGTGGTTTCATCTCTGAAAGGAGAACTTGAATCTTTGCTTCAAAAGGCCCAAGTGCTACCACAGAACCACTGCTGACAATTGCCTTTTTTCAGATATTGTGTGGATTGAACTAATTCAAGAAGATACATTTCAAGCACATGAAACGACTTTCTGGAGTGATTGATAAAAATGAAGGAGTGGTTGGATTATTTGAGGAAGCAACTTATGGTAGATGTTTGTTGAATAAACCACCATTATTTCACCTACAGTTTAATTAACTTCTTGGTTGTAGACACATTTCCTTAAACAAAGCCACACAAAGTTTCCATTTTATCAGAAAAGGCACAATAAAAAATAGATGGAGCAAGCCCATTGCCCCTTTTTTAACCTGTGACATTTTCCTGTAATAACTCCATATCCCCTTGATTCCCTTACTATCTAAAAAAAATCAGCCTGTCGTGAATATTCTCAGCCATGAGCTGGAAATATTAAGGATTGACAACACGCTGGGAGAAGAAATTTCTTCCCATCCCTTTGCATGAAAGGCCAGTTCTTTACTTTGAAATTTAACCCCTTGTTCTGGCCAGGAGAAAGAAGAATCTCCATTAACCATGTCAAGACATACCAAAGAGGTGGGCAAAACACTTTGCATTTCATGTTTTGGAGAGTTTCTGGTGAGAAGACAAGTCAACGTGCCAACAAATCCAGATAAAGTTCGGACACACCCATGAAACATGTATCATCTATCGAATTATGCCAACTATCCTGGTAAACTTTCCAACATTGTGTGCTTTATGTTATTATTATACAACGGTACTTACAAAATAAGTGAAAACAAATTGTGACCCCTGACAATCAGGAGATAAAGAAAAATACCTCGGACCCTCAGCATCCGTGAAGGCGGATCAGAGGTAAAGATTAGGGTTCAATGGATCATATGGTGGTATTTCTCAAAATAAATGGGGGTTTGTACCAAACATCAAGCTTCAATTTATGTAGATATATATTTAGGTGTGTATATATATGTATATAGCATAAAACGTATGTCAGAGATAATAAGTGAGGCTTTGGACGAACCTCCAACCAGCTTCGTTCTTTCAGCCATTCCTAATTTTAACGAGCTCCCGGAGCTGCGCGCATAACGCGCGCACACGTTCAAGCGCCGGACCCCTCCTCCTCCCTTCCCCCGCACCCAACGTGCGCACGTGCAGAATGCCGCCCCGCCCAACGGGTGTGACTGGCCATCCACCACGGTGCCACCCCCCCCCCCCAGCGATTTGATTGGTCGCGCCGTACATCAGCCAAGGCCCTAACTCCGCCCCACGTGTTTGATTGGCCATCTACCTCAGGGGAGGGGGCGAGGCTGCAGCCTGATTGGTTGTGATGTACGTCATGCAAAGCACCCTAACCCCCGCCCAACGTGTTTGATCGTCCATCCACCTCGCGAGGGGGCGGGACTCACACTTAATTGGTCGAGCCGTCCGTCAGTCAACGCTCCCTAAACGCCCCGCTCCCCAACGGGTTTGGGGGGGAGGGTGGGACGGGACTCCAGCCTGATTGGTCGAATCGTACGTCAGTTAAAGCCCCAATTCTGAGCCCGCCCTCCCAGCCTTCTCCACACGCCCTGGTCGCCGCTCGAGCCCAACGGTCGCCGAGCGCGCTCGTACCCGCGCCCGCGAGACGTGAGCGCGCGTTGACCACCACCCCCACCCCCACCTCCCCTCACATTCCCCGAGCCTTCGCTTTCCGGCCGTCAAGTTGGGTGCGAGCAAGCGGGGGTGTGTGTGTAATGTGTGCGTGAGAGTGAGTCCAGCGAGGAAGAAAGGGGACGTTTTTTATTATTATTTTCCTTCCAAACGAATCGACAAAAAATACCAGCAGGAGGAGCCGGTAACGGTGAACATTTCGAAGGAGAGAGAGGGAAAAAAGGGAGGAGGAGGAAAAAAATCTGACGTGCCGGAGGATTATGTGGAAAGAAAATAACCCGTAACCGGGTCTTCGTTTTTCTTCCGCCTCCCTTTCTTTTTATCTCCCCCCCCCCCCCCTTTATTTCCCTTCATGTCGGCGTCGCTGTGAGGAGAAAGGTATTCCTTCCTTTTGCCCCCCTCCCTCCCTCTCTCTCCCTCCCTTCCTAACCAAAAGCCCCCCCCCCCCGCCCCACCACCACCTCTGCAAACAAACAATATACCTCCGGCTTCATGACTCTCGACTCTGTCATGGCGTGCTGCCTGAGCGAAGAGGCGAAAGAATCCAAGAGAATCAACGCCGAGATAGACAGGCAACTACGGCGGGACAAGCGGGATGCGCGCAGGGAGCTGAAGCTGCTGCTTCTGGGTGAGGAAGGCCGCGGCCGAGGGGACAGGGGAGGGGGTGTTGTGTGGCGGGGGGGGGGGGGGGGTGGGGTGGGCAAAATATCCAGTCACCCCCACCCCCCCCCCCCCCCCCATCATCAACCCACCTCCTCCCCTCCCCAATCCTCACCCTGCCTTATTCCTTCATAATGGATATCTCTGGGGGGTTTTTCTCGTTGGCATTCCCAAGGATTTTTTTTAAATTCTGTATTTGTGTCAACATCGTTTGTGAACTGGATTACGCCGAATATATAAATTAGATTTCGTTGTTGGAAGGGAAGATGTTGGGGTTTTCGTCTTGTTCGTGATCAGATTGTGTGTGTGTGTGTTGTTCCTTGGGCGGGCGAGGAGATTGATCAGTCTTTGAAAGGCCTAGGCAAGGCCTGGAATATGGAATGGTCTTCGTGTAAGCTTGCAGAACGGCGTTTGCCTTTTTTTTGCGTTTGGGCATTTGTAATTTTAATTTTTTTCTGTAATTAACTTTGATTCTCCATTTGTAAATTACGTTGGGGAAAATGATTCCCAACAGAACTGCTTAACAGAGTTTAATTATTATGAACGTCAGGTGTTTTCCCTCACTTTAAAAATAGTGTATTTTTAGCTGATTGCCTTTTTGTAATCATTTTATTGCATTTTCATTTTGAGTTTTGTATGTATGTGCGACAAGTTATAGATTAAAGACTGGAAATGTTCAGCAGGTTGGACAGCGTGTGTGCAGAGTTATGGTTTCAGCCTGACCTCTCCTCAGAATAAGTTGTCACTTTGTTAGAATGTGATGCTAGAGAACTGTTATTGAAGATACTTTTTGGAAGATTATGTTTAACTTGAGACGTTTATTAGTTCTTTGGTAAACCGTTTTGAGATATTAATAATAGGTTATAAAGGAAGCGGTTAATCTAAATGTGATTTTTTCTTTAGTAAAGAATAAGCGATTTCGATATTCCGAAAAACGCAACAAATCATGGGATTCGTCAAAGGTCACTCGCGATAAACACCCCAAGCAACCGTGCTGCCGCATGCACACAGACCCACGCCCCATCCACAGCCAGGATTGAACCCAGGCCTCTGGCGCCGCAAGCGCAGCCGAACCTCCACTTGATTGTCCCCGTCCCCCCTCCGAGCACCCCCATCCCAGGCCGGGGTGACCCTGGACCAATGGGATATTGGCCCGCCACAGCACGCGGCCATAGCCAGCGTAGAGAAGCGCCAATTCCGGCTCAACACTGCCTATCCCACTGGGTTAACTGACAGCCCTGGACTGACGGGACACCGGCCCAGAGCAGTGACGTACCTCTCTGCGCCGGCTGCAAGCTCGGTCTGCTGGCGCCCCGTCAGTCCAGGGCTGACGGGACAGGCACAGCCTGAGCCAGCGCCTCCACTCCGCCCCAGTTGCAACCCCGGGCCACCATTGCACTGGCCGGTGCCCCGCTAGCCTGGACAGGGACGGGACACACGGGAGGGGCGGCCCAGCAGGAACTCAACAGCGCCGGAGACCCAGGCCTGATTTTGACCACAGACAAATTGCAGCTGCACTGCCGCCAAGAATGTTTATCACAAGTGACCCATGACGTGGGCATGCGCAGGCGGAATACCGAACTCGCTTATTGATCGAGTCAATGGTGAATTAATTTATGAGTGTAGTTGTTGCCTATCATATATGCACTAAATATACCTGCTAATTTTTGCCAAACAGCAAGTAAGTTAAGACTTTAAAATATTGGTTTCCAGTTTAATTTTTCATAAGATTAGTAACAAAATGATGAGTGCCTATACAAAATAGATGATGTCAAAACACTACATTAATACTGTGTTGGTATGTTTGGTATACCAGTGCAAAAGGATAGAACAGATCCCTTGTCCATAAACATAAATTGACTTTCTGAGGAATCTTGGGTCTATACAATTAAAGCAAAGAAACATATTTTAAGTTGTGGAGCTATGTTGTCTATCCTTGTGGTCTTAACTGTCCAATAGAGCCAACTGAAGGCAGAAACTGACGGAGTTGTGAGCAGCAGTCTACAGGGATTTTTTTTGTGTGAAATTGTTGTCTTTCAACTCAATAACCTGAATGGACAATTTAAGCATGGCTCACTGCATGACTACAGGCACGTGTTAGATACAGTATTAGAAACAGACATGAGAGATGGTATTCACTCCATAGATGTTGCCTCACCTGCTGAGTTTCGCCAGCATTTTGTCTACCTTTGAATTTTTAATCATACTTTATTGCTTTACGTGCTTTCAAAAATAAGGAAATATATTCTGTACCTTACAAGTTATGCTACATAATATCATAGTATGCATGAAATTAAAAACACATCTGCCCAAAATACGGTTAACAGTATATTTTATTTAACCATATATTTTATTGGTTTAGAAGATCTTTTTGTAATAATTCCAAAGAATGATCATGGGAAGCAACTTTGAGACTTTTGCATTTACTATTAGAGGTACACGTTCTTCCTGGTTTTGCCCTCCAGCTGATGACATGAATCGCAACAGTGTGTATTCATTTGAGCGGGAACCTACATCCCTCCAGCCTTTGGCACAGCATATTGCAGTTGCCTTCCACTTGTTGCACTTCGTATCACTGGTGACATTTAAGTTTCTTGTTGATGCCACCAGTTTCTGTAACACAACTGTGATTGTCTAATTTTGTAAACTAATGACTTTTTTAACTTTGAGTTCATAATTTGTACATTAATATGTACAATGCCAGATTGGTATTATTTTTGATAAATATTTATTCAATTATGTACTTTGAGCTTTGGCTGAAGTAAAGGGGTGCCATTTTTCTGACAATGCGATGAATACACATATTGGTTTGTGTTTCTATTTTTAATATTAACACATTTTTATATACACCTTTTAGTTCCCTTCAGAATTTTACAATTTTATTGTGTGGTTGGAATTATTGGGAAAACCATTTGACATCTTGTTTCACTTAAGTCCAAGCTTTGAATCAGTGCCACAGAATTGCTGAAAGATCCTATGTGATGTGAATTTCGGCAATTGTGTCAGATAATTTATCCCTGTTCTGCTGAATAATATCACTTTGTCTGGTGTGAGAAGAGATAGAGCTTCATTACAGTTGTGAATTCATTATGATTATGGCCAAGAGATTAGTTATCTCCATACGTAAATTAATTTCTAACCCATTTTAAAAACGATTGTTTATTTACAATATGTTTTAGATATTGGTCTTCATAAACATCCCGTCGACAGCTAGAGAACAGTCCTGAGCTAGTATTTATCTCATTGGAAACTCTCAGACTATCTTTAATCAAACTTTACTGGACTTTATCTTGATAAAGGGACGTTATTCCCTTTATCATGTATATGTGTACACTGGATGGCACAATTGTATTTATGTATAATCTTTCCACTGACTGGTTGGCATGCAACAAAAGCTTTTCACTGTACCTGTCACTAAACTATTACAGGATTGATATGGCATACTTTAAAACTTATACCTTTGATGTATGTGTTTTAAGTTGAGCAAGTATGCAGGTGACTGTGTAGAATTTTTACTGTAACGCACCTTGTAGACATATAGACATTTGAATGGAATGTATTCAAAAACATAGATTGTGAGAAGTAGCATTAGATGTCTCAACCAAAAATTTGTGAATAATCATTCAGCATGGGCAGTTTTTTTTAAAGTTAATGTCCAGAATAACAAGTTGTTATTTTTGCCATTTCATAGTAGTTTTAGATCACTGAAAATTGGGCGCCAGTTCTGGCATTATTCCATTGTGCTACATCGTGCAGTTATATGTGGATCTTGCTTGTAATTACATGCACTTCAGAGATTTTAAATGCTACCTTGGATAGTTGCCAAGATAAAAACTGGTAATTTACTTTCACAGATTAGAAGTAGGAACACAGGGGAATACAACAATAGGATAAATTGCCATTCTGTCAAAATTATGTGTCCTTTAACTTAATGAAAGCTTTTTCATTCGATCTGCGAATACTGGTATAGCATTATTGTACAAGATAGCGAAATGAAATTTGTAATGAGATGGTACAGCTAACCAGTAACCCAGATGGTAAGTAACCCAGAATCAGTAGTGGGTGCTTGCATTTGGTCTTCAATATTAGAACAATTCTCCAAAGTACTTTATTAAATGGAAATTGTGACTTAAAGTAAGCAGGTGGAAGCAGCCTAAAAACAGGGATATTGTGGGACACTTTGGAAATTGAGAAAGATATGGTGAAATAATTTTTATTTTGAAAAGCAATTATTGTCTAGGGTGGCATTATATCACCCGTGATCATAGGGAAGGAAGGACAGCAGTTGAATTAGAGGCACATGTAGAATGGACAATAACACAAGCACCTTTATGGACCTTTATTAAAGAGGTGGATAACTCAAGTCACCCCTCTTAATATTATACTCGTAGCTGGTTGTGCTGAGCAGGAAATGTATCAGTTGGGAAACTGAAATTCTTCTTGATGTTCATTTGAAGTTGCAATTATCACAAAGTGTTGAGCATTAATTTCTTTATGTACAAATATTGGAATAATGAGTTGTGTTTTGCATTGATCCAAGTGGTCTATGTTCGGACCAGCACTTGATTGTGTCAAATTATTAGCTGATATGTTTGTTCTTGGTAGTTAATATAACTAAATTGCTTTAGTTTAATATTGCTAAATCTTTTGTTGCATTAAATGGTGAATCAGTTGACGGATTGGGACAATTTTCTATCCTGACATTTGAATGTTGCATGCATTTCCCTTTAGCAACTCAAGCATACTCTTTGGAGCAATGTTAAATGACTAGAACTATAGATTGATATAGGATTGTAATACTATTTTAGATGCAGTAGGATTAAGTAATTTCTAGAGATTTAGCAGCTGAACATAGGAGATTCTTCAATTAGAAATACCAAATTGGTTGCTGAACATACATTATAGTTGTATGACAAATACAAACAGGCTCATTCTGTGTACAGCTGGAGCAATGCAATAATGAATCAATTTCACATTTGCTGTCAGCATCCAATGTCTTGTTGCTGTGCTTGTGTTATTGTCCATTCTGCATTTGCAGAACATGTATTTAAATATAATGAATGAAACTTGTGTGTTCTTAACCAAATGGAGTATGATGTATTGACGACTTTATTCTGCATATTCGGGAGCAGTTCATGTCATGAAGAAAATTTAATTTGTTAAATTAGTATTAAATTCAACAGGTTTACACAAGAATCACTGTTTATTTGTGGCATTACTAAAAGCATTTTCCTGTGCCATTTCACAGAAACCAAAGTAAAACATTTTTAGCTTAGATGGTATTTTGTTCCATTATTGTTATTGACCACTGGGCATTTTGAGTTATTTAAAAACTTCAGGCAAATGCGACAAGCTTCCTATTCTATAATAAATTACAGAATAGGTTGGGAATACAATAAACATTAATGATTTAGATGAAGGGATTAAAAGTAATATTAGCAAATTTGCAGATGACTCAGCTGGGTGACAGTATGAACTGTGAGGAGAATGCCAAGAGGATACAGAGTGACTTGGTCAGGTTGGGTGAGTGGGCAGATGCAGTTTAATGTAGATAAATGTGAGGTTATCCACTTTGGTGGCAAAAGCAGGAAGGCAGATTATTATATGAATGGTGTCAAGTTGGGAAAAGGGGAAGTACAACGAGATCTGGGGGTCCTTGTTCATCAGTCACTGAAAGTAAGCATGCAGGTACAGCCGGCAAGAAGAAAGCAAATGGCATGTTGGTCTTCATTACAAGAGGAGTTGAGTACAGGAGCAAAGAGGCCCTTCTGCAGTTGTACAGGGCCCTAGTGAGACCACACCTGGAGTGTTGTGTGCAGTTTTGGTCTCCAAATTTGAGGAAGGACATTCTTGCTATTGAGGGAGTGCAACGTAGGTTTACGAGGTTAATTCCCGGATGGCGGGACTGTCATATGTTGATAGAATGGAGCGGCTGGGCTTGTATACTCTTGAATTTAGAAGGATGAGAGCAGATCTTATGGAAACACATAAGATTATTAATTCTTTGGATACGCTAGAGGCGGGAAACATGTTCCCGATGTGAGGGGAGTCCAGAACCAGGGGCCACAGTTTAAGATTAAGGGGTAAGCCATTTAGAACGGAGGTGAGGAAAAACATTTTCACACAGGGTTGTGAATTTGTGGAATTCTTTGCCTCAGAAAGCAGTGGAGGCCAATTCTCTGTATGCTTTCAAGAAAGTTAGATAGAGCTCTTAAAGATAGTGGAGTCCGGGGATATGGGGAGAAGGCAGGAACAGGGTAGTGATTGTGGATGATCAGCCATGATCACAGTGAATGGCGACGCTGGCTCGAGTGGCCGAATGGCCTATTCCTGCACCTATTGTCTTTTGGAATGACAAATAATCACTGCACATTCAAAGTTGTCTATTGCCATCCAATGTTTTCCCCTCAAATTAATGAGTCATGTCACTTAATATTAATTTCTACGACATATCGATAGGAACATTTGTTAGGATGGAAAATTGTGCAAAATATTTTGATGGAAATCTACTTGTTCAAAGCAAATTGCTTGGTTGGTATGATAAAATATGTGTCAACCAGTTAAAAATAAATTTAATTATGAAGCCTTTATTTAGTAAATCTTGTGTAAAAATGGAAAAAATAGTATGCATGTATGAAGTTACCTCTAAGGCATTAGCATGCAGAATTAAAAGAAACAGATTTAAAAGACAGGAAACAGAGTTGCAATTCCTGAATGTTAGGGCACCTATTTGTGTAGCACTCCAGGGATCAATACATGACATGCAGTTGCTTTTAATTTTAATCAATTTTTGTCAATGATGTGGATAAAGCATGAAACAAACTGTATCTAAGTAAGTTTATTGGCCAAGTGTTCACATACAAGGAATTTGCCTTGGTGCTCTGTCCACAAGTAACAACATGACATAGTGACAGTTACGAATGACTCGGAAAACACTAAACATTAATAATAATAAAACATTAATGGTAAAACACCATTGATCATGCATGTGAACCAGCAAAATACCAGATCAATGGAAGGCTACAGATTGTTGGCTGTTGAGTAGAGCAACTACTCGTGGAAAAAAACTGTTTATGTCTGGCTGTGGCAGCTTTGACAGTTCAGAGTCTCCTTCCAGAGGGAAGTGATTCAAAGAGTTTGTGGCCAGGGTGAGAGGGGTCAGAGATGATCTTGCCCGCTCGCTTCCTGGCCCTTGCAGTGTACAGTTCATCAATGGATGGAAGGTTGCTGCCAATAATCTTCTCTGCTGATAATCTTCGTGCTTGGTGGCTGAGCCAAACCAGACCATAATGGAGAAGGTGAGAACAGACTTTATGATGGCCGTGTAGAATTGGACCATCATTGCCTGTGGAAGATCGTGCTTCCTCAGCTGCCGTAGGAAGTACATCTTCTGTTGTGCTTTTTTGACTGTGGAGTCAATGGTCGCCCCGCACCTAAGATCCTTGGAGATGATGGTTCCCAGGAACTTAAGACTCCACAGATGTGACTGTGGTGTTATTGATGGTGCTGGGGTGAGGGGAGGGGGAGCTCTCCTAAAGTCTACAATCAATTCCACTGTCTTAAGAGCATTGAGCTCTTGGTTGTTGCTATGGCACCAGGACGCCAGCTGTGACACTTCCTGTCTGTAGGCAGATTCCTCCTCATCCTGGATTCGTCCAATCAGGGTTGTGTCGTCCGCAAACTTGAGAAGCTTGACAGAGGTGTCTATAGAGGTGCAGTCGTTGGTGTAGAGGAGAGGGTACGCAGCCTTGCGGTGCTCCTATGCTGAGCGTTTGCGGGTTCGAGATGTGCTTTCCCGGCCCCACATGCTGCTTCCTGTCTGTCAGGAAGCTGGTGATCCACCGACAGAGGGGTTCAGGCACAGTCAACTCAGAAAGTTTGGAGTTTAATAGCTCTGGCACAATGGTGTTGAATGCAGAGCTAAATTCAACAAAAGGGATCCTCGCATAGGTCCCCTGGCAGTCTAGATGCTGTAGGATGAAGTGCAGGCGCAGGTTGACTGCACCATCCACAGATCTATTGGCCCGATATGCAAACTGCAGAGGGTCCAGCAGGGGGTTTGTGATATTTTTCAGCTTGGCCAGCACAAGCCTTTCGAATGTTAGTGACTACAGAGGTCAGTGCGACAGGCCTGTAGTCATTAAGGCAAGTAATCCTTGCCTTTTTGGGTACAGGGACAATAGTGGAAACTTTGAAGCAGGCAGGGACAGTACATGTTTGTAGGGACTGGTTAAAAATGTCTGTATAGACCAGTGCCAGCTGTTTGGCACAGAGCTTAAGAGTAGAGGGGGAACCATTGTCGGGTCCTGGAGATTTCTGGCTTTTTTGTCCACTGAAAAGCCTCTCCACGTCCTCTATTTTTTATTGTTGATATATTTGATAAGTGATGTTTTGCAGCACAGAGGGTGTGTGTGTGATTGGGTGTGAAGTGGTGATTGGAGGGAGGTGGCTGTAGAAGGGCCCAGTCTTTGCAGACTGAGGTCAGGCTGTGAGTCGGTGTGAAGTGACAGTATTTTCATACTGGAGTCTTGCCTTAAGTAGGTGTGAAGTGGTGAATGGGAAGGAGAGGGTGCAGGGTCCATTCTTTGTAGACTGGGGTCTGGTTGGGGAGGGGGTACCAGGGTTACGTTTCTGATTTTCAAACCTGCAGTAAAACCCGCGTTGTTGGTCAGCTGATGACTGTCCAAAGAGCGGGGGGCTTTCCTCTTTTAGCTGGTAATTTCTTGCAAGCCCTTCCAAACTGAAGAAGAGTCACTAGCTGAGAACTAGCTCCTCAATGTCTCAGAGTACCTTTCCTTGGCAGCTCTGATACCTCTTCTCAGCTTATACTTGACCTGCCTGTAGAGGTCTGCATCCCCGCTCCTGTGCCTCTTTTGAGTATAAGAATATCTTACTGCAATCGTATAAGACTTGGTGAGACCACACCTGGAGGGCTTTGAGCAGGTTTGGGTTCCTTAATATGGCCTCATATTTTGGTTAAACTTAATACCTAGTAAAAGGTATGTGATCATGAATGAGCAAAGAAATGGATTAATAATATGGAGCACTGCATAACTATGCAGAGTACATGGCTTTTGCCCATTTTATTCCATGGTAATTATGAATTTCCCATTCTGTAAGAAAGTAGAATGGAAGTTTTGTGGAATGTTATAAATGATATAACCATGAGACATGCTTTTTTTAATAATTTTCAGTATTATTAGTTTAAATCAATAAACTTTTATTTTAACAACAGATAGTCCTCCGCCAGTTTCGCCACCTCCAACGTGACCCCTCCACTCGCCACATCTTCCCATCTCCCCCCCTATCTGCCTTCCGCAAAGACCGCTCCCTCCGCAACTCATCAATTCTTCCCTTCCCTCCTGCTCCACTCCTTCCCCGGGCACTTTCCCTTGCAACCGCAAGAGATGCTACACTTGTTCCTTCACCTCCCCCATCCACTCCTTTCAGGGACCCAAGCAGTCATTCCAAGTCCGACAGAGGTTCACCTGCACCTCCTCCAACCTCGTCTACTGCATCCATTGCTCCAGATGCCAGCTAATCTACATCGGTGAGACCAAGCGGAGGCTAGGCGATCGTTTCGCCGAACACCTCCGCTCGGTCCGCAATAACCAACCCGACCTCCCGGTGGCTCAGCACTTCAACTCCCCCTCCCACTCCGTATCCGACCTCTCGGTCCTGGGCCTCCTCCATGGCCAGAGTGAACAACACCGCAAGTTTGAGGAACAACATCTCATATTCCGCTTGGGGAGTCTGCATCCTCTGGGCTTAAACATTGAATTTTCTCAATTCTGTTAACCCAGACTGCTCCTTTCCCCCCACCCCCCCACCTCTCCCTCAGCCCTCGGGCCCTGACATTCCTTCTCCATCTCCCCCCCCCCCCCCCCCCCCCCCCAAAGTCGCACTAGCTTCTCATTTTCACACCAGAAACAGCTTACAATGGCCTGATTTCCTTATCACCAATACTTTTTTGCATATCTTTCACTCATTGTTCTTGCTTTATCTCTCCATATCACTGTTTATATCTCTCGTTTCCCTGATCCCTGACCAGTCTGAAGAAGGGTCTCGACCCGAAACGTCGCCTATCTCCTTCACTCCTTAGATGCTGCTGCACCCGCTGAGTTTCTCCAGCTTTTTGTGTAACCCTCGATTCTCCAGCATCTGCAGTTCCTTCTTTAACAAACTTTTATTTTCTCTGTTTTTGATGTGTTCCTGCTTCTGCCCTACCTTCCTCGGGAATTTCATGGGGAGCATTAACCATCGACTTACAAGTGGTGGATACATTATAAGTGATAACGCAATAGTCTTTGTCAATTTTAGGGTTTTTGTTTAAAATTCCGAAGGAATTAAACAAATCTTAATAACATTAAATAAGTGCTGACTGGAGAGTAGTGAGTACATGCATAAAATGCAAGTTGGAGTAGGTAAAGGGGTAGATCTAGTCTGCAGAGATATTATTATATGACGGATTTACATATAAAGTAAATAAATCACACTAGAGAATAAAACGAGCAATATTGGGTTGATATGTCAAGGTCTCGTGGTACGGGATATGAGCTGGAGGTTATATGATTGTATTTGAGATTGATTAGGGAAGGCTGATAATGTAGTGCTGAATGAACAGAACTTTTGTATTTCAGCAGCAATGGAATTGTGGGTGCCACGTGTGATATTTGAGAGGTGGAAGCATTTTTGGACAACCTATTATGGTGATATTAATAGAATGGATGCATTGTACACCTGAATATTCTCAATGTTGGTAGCTCATTAAGTTAACTAATGGTAATATTAAAGATGAAAATAACATTTGAAGAGGTTTAATTTTCTTCGGTAGGAACATTCAAATAGAGAATAAAATTACATAATTTATCTTGAGTTGCTGTTAACCGTATTTGTGTTAGATTGTACAATAATAAGTATTGTATTTTGTTAAGAGATTAAAAAAATAACAGCAGGAGAAAAAACAGAGCAATAACGTGGACAAAATCATAAGTAAATTAACAGAGTGGTGATTGGGCAGAAAGTGGCTTTCAGAATACATTTTGCAGGGTTTATTTGACTTTGCTTCTTTTCCTTTTTTTGATTTTTATGTTCAGAAGTTTGAATGAAAAATGACAGTAGCAGTATATTTTGTGGCCACATGATAAACCTCATGACTGAAAATAGTTATGCTGCTGGTATCACTGTTAGTTCATGGAAATTGCTATGTCTTTGTAACCAAACTCTTACTTTACAAATCATATTACAACAGTAACCCTGTGTTATTACTATAATAACATTGTATTGGACTCGGTCATAGAATGTTTAGAGATCGGGTGGACATTTAGCTGAGTTGCAGGTGTTAGTATAAAATGGCATACTGTCAACAGACCTACATTGCTGAATTTTCAAATGATATTTTAATTTGTGAAGGGCAGTATTCCAGGCACTAATTTAACTATCGTTTCAGAATAATTGGTTGAAATTTTGTTGATTTGTGCTGTTGACTGAATAAAGAAATGGCTTTATTCTGTGGTGTTTGATCTAACTTCATGGGGATTATTGAAAGAAATATTCCCGGTATTCACTGATACTTTCATGTTGCTGATTCGAAAAGGATGTCCCAGAACAATGCAATGAGTGATTCTACAGTAGTTGGGTTTTTAAAGGATATAATTTACAAATTATTGAAATAGTTTTATTAAAAGCTGAACTCAGTATGCTGTTCATTGAATCGTTGAAAGATGCAATATGAAAAAAGGCCTCTTGGCCCACTGAGTCCATGCCGACCATTGATCTCCCAACCACACTAGTTCTATGTTACTCCACTTATCCACACACTTGGGAGCAATTTACAGCAGCCAGTTAACTTGCAAACCCAGACATCTGTAAGATATGGGAGGAAACCAGAGCACCTGGATGAGACCCACAGAGAGAACATGCAAACTCCAAGCAGACAGCACCCGAGGTCAGGATTGAATCCAGGTCTCTGGCACTGAGTTGCAGCTCTAGCAGTGCCAGCACTGTGCCACGTGAATATTTGTCTTTATTCTTAATTCCATCCCTTTCCGTTTTTTGGTTTTCTTGGCATTACACAATCGTCCTTCCTCCAAATGCTTGTGGTCAATTGAGTAACTTATTTGAAGATGTTTAAGTGATTTGTGTTAGGGAATTGTAGACAGAAGCAGGTGCCTAATCTCAAATATGGTGCAAGGTATAAATACACGGAAAAAGAAGTAAACAAAATGTATTTTACTTAATATATTGGTTATGAAATAACATTGAAGTTCCAACCACTTTGTATCATATTTTAAGCCTTACATTTTATGGTTGAATTGTGCACTGCAGCTGATTGACATTCCAATGCTTTCATAATATGTTCCCATAAAATTAATTGGATATAACGCACCTATACATCGGGCCACGACCACGGGTCCACAGAACGAGGAAGACTGACTGAACATTTGTGCCTTCCATCACAGAGGGAAGTGCTGGTCCCACTGTGGTGGATGTTTTATGTTTAATTTCTGTTGTGTATTGTGTTCTTTCTTTCTTGCTGGGAGAGGACTGCTCATCCGCCCAGCTTACCCTTGAGCAAAAATGCAGATGGCATCACTCTACCTCGGTTGGAGTGAAAGCCACTTAATGTAATGTAAAAAATAAAGCGATTGATGAATTAGGAAACACTATTTGTATTTTGTGGGCTGGATTAGTTATTACGCAATTTTGATTGGCAACCGGAGAACCATGTAAAAATTAGTTTGAAAGCATTCATGCAGAAAATAGTTTCCTCTGGAGGGGGCAGGGTCTAGGCAGGACATGTGCAGTGTTACCTTCCTGCAGTAATCATTCACCATCAACTGAATGGAGTCTAGTATAGGCACATTAAACACCATGAGTCTTTTTTCCCTCAGAGTTTTGTAGAGATTGAATTAATTGCATTTGAGAACAAGTCGAGGACATGGCCTTTGCTGGGAATTATAATATTTGGTGCCAATTCCTAATTTTCCACAAACAGGCAAATGTAGTGAAATGCTGCAGATATGGTGAAGGTCTTTCTGCAGCATTCTTACTTTGAGAGTTCCATGTGATTTGACACTTTTGACAATATTTGGACCCAGGTGTAATTAAATCAGAAACCAAATGGCTCTGGCAGAATCCCAATTGAATAATGGTGTGAACTGCTTGTTGGGGAATAAGTGCTTTGTCATAATACTGCCATAGGTTCTTTTAGTTGGCTGAATTGTTGGAAAGAGTTATAATTGCCTAGACTGAATCTCCTATTTGTGAACAGGGCATGCCTTTCGCAGTTTACCACTTTATTCATTAACTGTCTTCATTGTTGCCTTGCTGACACAGCTCAGCTTGGGTATGACTAGTTCATTTGCACCAAAGAAAAAACAATCCAATGGTTGGGATCATATATTGCATAAGGGAAGATGATTATGGTATTTGGAAGTCATTCAGTAGCTCCATGATATTTCTTTGGAAATTCCTCGAGGCAGTATCCTAGGCCCAACCATCATATGTTATGGCTTCAGTTAGTGACCTTTCGTCATATTTTATAATGGAAGTGAAATGACCATCAACAAACAAAACGGCTCATGGCTGCTTGCAGGAAGTCCTATACAATATTCTGGCATTGGCTAAGAATTCACATTCACATAGGTAAAGTGACCATGATTAGGTAATCCATATTTTACATTCAATGGCTGTTCCATCGAAGTTTCCTGTTTATGAACTTTATCACTATTGTATCTTCTGCAAATAGTACAGCTACAGGAATAGATCAGGCTATTTATCCTTTTGCGATTTATTGTTTTTAAATCTCTTTGATTTGTAATGAAGTTTCTAATGTGCTCATGTTTGAAACAGTTGGAACTAAATACTGAGCTGAGAAGCGTAAGTTCCATCTTGTGTTGCACATCAAAATAGCCAGTTCATATTTGTCGATGTATAACCTTCCTGTTCCATTGAAAATCTATGGTGGATTTGCTCTAGAATGATTAGAAAATTAGTATGAACTGGGGAGAATGCAGCAGAGAATTGGTCATTTGAAAATAAACACAGTAATCCTTATAGATACATTTAAAACCCATTTGTACCACCATATTCAGTTTAAACATTTAAAAATAGCCTTTTCAGGGCAGGTACGTCATGTTAAAATATCAGCTTGAAATGTGGATTATAATGAGAATTTTTAGAGTAAAAAGTTTGAAGAAAATTCATTAAAAATAATTAATCTGCTTGTTACCCAAGGAGCAGCTTTGTAATTTGAGTACCCTTGCACTTTGGTAAGTAACTTTCAAGAGCCAATTAACAAAGTGATTTATTTACATGTCACTAGGTTCTATAACCCCTCCTTCCACGTCATTTTTTGTGATTCGGCCACTGCAAATTTAGAAACATAGAAATTAGGTGCCATTCGGCCCTTCGAGCCTGCACCGCCATTCAATATGATCATGGCTGATCATCCAACTCAGTATACCGTACCTGCCTTCTCTCCATACCCTCTGATCCCCTTAGCCACAAGGGCCACATCTAACTCCCTCTTAAATATAGCAAGAGGGCAGTGTATAACAAATACACTGCGTATAACAAAATATAGCAATTTGTAGTGATGTCATCTGTAAACTCGAATTTGGCCGCACAGTCGTGAGTGTAAAAGGAGTATAGTAGGGGACTGAATGCAGTCTTGTGATGCACCACTGCTGAGAGTTCTGTTGCGGAGGGCATGATGTCACCAATTGTTGTTGAGGTGTGTGGGTCAGAAAGATGAGGATGCAGTGGGGAGAGCTGATCCCAAGATCCAGCGTTTGGAGAGGAGTTTGGATGTGATTATGGTGTTGACGGCAGCGCTGCAGTTGATAAATGGGAGTCCTTGTTGCCTAGGTGTTCCAGAGATTAGTTTGAGGCCAGGGAGAGGGCATCTGCTCTGTAGACCGGTTGCGACAGTAAGCAAACTACAGTGGAACAGGGCTAGCTGGAGTTAATGTGTGCCATCACCAGTCTCTTGAAGCACTTCATGATGGTCGGAACAACTGGACGGTAATCATTAAGGCATGCTACCTTTGGCGCATTGATGATAATGGTCTTTTTGAAGCAGGTGGAAACCTCAAAATGGAGTAGTGAAAGGTTAAAGATTTTGTGAATACATCTGCCAGTTGATCCGCACAGGTCCTGAGGATGCAGTGAGGTACTCCATCAGGGCTCGAAATTTGCGGTTGCCCGGTTGCCAATGGCAACCTATAGTCCTGCTGGGCAACCTAAAAGCCATGCCATTTTGCCCGTCTTGGCAAGCACCCGGGACACCTATCGTTTAATTCTGAGTGTGCCCCCCGACCCCTCTCTATCTTTCTCTCTGTCACTGTCGGGGTCTCGGGCCTCCGCCCGCTCTTCATCCGCCGGCACAGCATGCCGCCTTACACATGCGCACTGCCACGGCCTGCACATACTCCCCTCTGCACATGCGCACTGCCAGATCCTATAGCGAGGATCTTTGGCGAGCACATCATCGGCCGTGGTTGTGCGCATGTGCCGCCCTGCACATGCGTACTGCAACTGGTCGACATCGGCCACTTTCTCCCTCCCTTTACATTGTGGGAGTTCTGGCCGCCATTGCTGATGGTCGCCACCTCCCCGCGACCGCTGAAAACCAACGCAGAGTCACTCGCTGGAGCTGGAGTAACTCCCAAGCTCCCCCCCCCCCCCCCCCCCCCAAGAACCCTTTTTTTGTTTAAGTCGAAGTCAAGAGTCAAGAGAGTTTAGGGTACACAAAAGGCTGGAGAAACTCAGCGGGTGCAGCAGCATCTAAGCATAGGCGACGTTTCGGGTCGAGACCCTTCTTCAAGAGAGTTTTATTGTCATGTGTCCCAGATAGGATAATGAAATTCTTGCTTGCTGCAGCACAACAGAATATGTCAACATAATATATCTCCTGTTCTGTATTATGTTTACATATTCTGTATTCTGAGTTTCTCCAGCCTTTTGTGTACCCTAAACTCTCTTGACTCTTGACTTGGACTTAAACAAAAAAAAGGTTCTGGGGGGGGGGGGGGGGAGCTACTTTAAATTTAATTGCTTCTGGTTGGGTACCTATAGTAGGGTGAATACTATTCCATGCTTTAATGCTGCAGGGGAACTCCATGGAGCAGCCAGCATCTCTGGATAGAAGAAATTGGGTGATGTTTCGGGTAGAGACCCTTGTTTAGATTTCCTCTGCTTTTAGTGTTTTTAGTTTAATTTAAAGATAGAGCGTGGAAACAGGCCCTTCGGCGTACCGAGTCCCGACCACCGATCACTCGTACACTAGTTCTATCCCACACATTAGCGACGTGAATTAAGAGAGTTTTATTCTCTCACGTCCCAATGAAATCCTTACTTGCAGCAGCACAACAGAATATGTGAACATAAGTACTCTGTAAACAATGTTATAATCAAGAAAACAAAACGGTGTATATTTATATATGAATATATAACCACACACACACACACACACACACACACACACACACACACACACACACACACACACACACACACACACACACACTCCCCTCCTGGGTTTAATAAAGTTCTATCGTGTGTGTCGGAAGGAACTGCAGATGTTGGTTTAAACTGAAGATAGACACAAAGCTGGAGTAACTCAACAGATCAGACAGAATCTCTGGAC
The DNA here is from genome assembly GCA_963514005.1 of Raja brachyura. The sequence continues at coordinate 21,394 of CAUPSL010000750.1, read as the reverse complement.
AAAAGGAAAATATTCCGTTTTGGGTTGGGTCTGAAAAAGGTTCCTGCACACCTTTGGAATGTGGAAGGAAATGAGCACCTGGAGAAAACCCATGTGATCAAAGGGAAAAGGAGCAAATTCCATACAGACAGCACCCATATTCAGGATCAATTCTGGGTCTCTGGCAATGTTAGGCAGCAGCATTATGGCCAATGTACTGTCCCATAGTCTTGAACTGAATTAAAACATACAGTAGCTGTAAAGGGAGACATAGCGTCACTTAGAGATTTAAGACTGAAAATTGATTTCTTTTTAAGTAATCAAAGTTATCAACATATAATTTTTTGTGTTGGAAAATAAAATATAGTGGCACAGCTGGTGGACTTGCTGCCTCACACGCCAGAGATCTGTGTTCGATCCTGTCCTCGGGCACTGTCTGTGTTGAATTTGCACATTCTGCCTGCAAGCATGTAGGTTTCCTCCCACATCCCAAAGACGCATTGGCTTTGTAGATTAGCTTGTCTCTGTAAAATTGCCCCTAATGTGTAGGGAGTGGGTGAGGAAAGTGGGATAACAGAACTTGTGTGAATGGGTAGACAAAAATGCTTGAGAAACTCAGCAGGTGAGGCAGCATCTATGGGAGAGCTCGGAAGCGGGAGAGAAAGTAGGGACTACCTGAAATTGGAGAAGTCAATTTTCATACCACTGGAGTGTAAACTGCCCAAGCAAAATATGAGGTGCTGCTCCTCCAATTTACGGGGGGCCTCACCCTGGCCATGGAGTAGGTCCAGGACCGAAAGGTCGGATTCAGAATGGGAGGAGGAGTTGCAGTGCTGAGCCACCGGGAGATCAGGTTGGTTATTGCGAACCGAGCAGAGGTGTTGGGCAAAGCAATTGTCAAGCCTACGCTTGGTCTCACCAATGTAGAGCAGCTGACCTATGGAGCGAAGGAATAGGTGATGTTTCGGGCCGACATCCTTCTTCAGACTGATGTCCGGGGGTGGGGGGGGGGGGGGTCGGGAAAAAGAAAGGAAGAGGCGGAGACAGCAGGCTGTGGGAGAGCTGGGGAGGGGAAGGAAGGGGAAAGCAAGGACTACCTGAAATTGGAGAAGCCAATGTTCACACCGCTGGGGTGTAAACTACCCAAGCAAAATATGAGGCGGTGTTCCTCCAATTTGCGGTGGGCCTCACTCTGGCCATGGAGGAGGCCCAGGACAGAAAGATCGGATTTGGAATGTGAGGGGGAGTTGAAGTGCTGAGCCACCGGGAGATTAGGTTGGTTATTGCAAACTGTGTAGGTGTTTTGCAAAGCGATCTCCAAGCCTGCACTTGGTCTCACCGAGGTTGATCATACGCTGAATAATCCAACCAGAATTTTGTTTGGAAGTGGAAAGAAATAATATAAATTGCATTGTAATTTGTAATTGAATTGTAATTTTGTAATTCTTCAGACTGATGTAGGGTGGGGGTGGGAAGGAAGAGGAGGGGCCAGAGGAGTGAGGGAGAGCTTAGAAGGGGAGGAGACAATGAGGGCTACCTGAAATTGGAGAAGTCAATTTTCTTGCCGCTGGGGTATAAACTGCCCCAACTGCCCTGCAGTTCCTTCTTGAATATACAAAAGGAAGCCTTCAGTTTGTGCAGCTAAAAGACCATAAACCAAATGAGATTACCTACTTTAATTGTGTTGATTCTGCTTTTTAAATTGTGTTAATTATTGTTCAATTCGCCTAAAACCCAGCATTGCAGCAAGCTCTCAGTACTACATTTAAAGTGTTAACCTTGGTTTTAAGTCAACTGTCAGACTGAGGCTGATATCAAGTGTGAATATTTAACGAGATGATAGATACATAAGTCGGTGCAGAATCAGCAACATTTTCCTTGTTTAAAAAAATATATTTTCAAGATGGTTCGCATTTACTATTTATCCTGATGGTTTGATCAGTAAGAGCACTGTTTTATAGTAAATATTTGTTGTTTTTTACTCATGAAGACATTAATATTCAACTGTCAGTATAAAAGATTGCATCTTCAATGCTTGATCTCCAAATGTACATGACGCTGACTTTGTTGATATGGATTGAACCTCAGTGAATGTTTTTTTCACAGTGAGCAGAATGGTGTGAACTTTCTTGCTTCTGGCGGGTGGTTCTGCAGGAAACTGCAGGCATTCAGCTACTAAGTGAAAATAGGTTCTGGATTTATCCAAGTATCCATGAAATATGCTAAAGGACAGATATTGCTGGGCCTACCCGTGTGCAGCCCAGGTGAATGAGAGCAGGAGTGGGCCTGCCCCTAGCAAGGAGTCACTTGGAACTGCTGCCAATAAAAGCAGTCATACAATTTAAAGCAAAATTAGTCTTTAATTATTATTGCTATGACATATTTCCACCAGGCAAAATGTCTCGCGTCTCAATCAGCAAGAAGTGCATATTGACTTAACTTTTTTCTTATCTGATAGAGCCGTTTGCAGTTCTTTTTTTTACTTGTTAACTTTCATGTTCTAACTTCCCTTTCCTTTCTAATTCCTTGTCTCCTTTGCTGACATGAAATTTTCACAATCCTGAGGCTCGATGCTCTTCATTGGAAACCTATTATTTCCATCTAGTATTTGTTTTGGATGCTTTAAAGAAGTGTATATTTGTCCCGCCCTCACCTCTCTTCCAATTTTCTCTCCCCCCTAATAGCAATTTGAAGAAGGGTCCCATCCCAAAACATCACCTATCGATGTCCTCCAGAGGTACTGCCTGGCGCACTGAATTACTCCAGCACTTTGTTTTGCTCATGTATTTTATGTAAATTCTACATTTTTTACACATTTGCTTTTGCTTGTTAACATCCCTCTTATTTATATCTCACTCCAGTCCTTATTCAACTTTTTATTTGCATCTCATCCAGACAAATCAGAGTTACAGGCCTCAACCACCACCTGTTGGTTTGCTCCACCATCACCTATGTCATTACACTTCTCTTGGATTCCACTTTATCACAGACATTTCATTCCCTTTGTTCTCTCCATCCTTTCCATTTTGGTGCAATTTAAATGGTTTGATTTGTAACTCTGCTGAATTCTGATGATAGTTGAAATGTCAACACTGGTTTTTACTGTTCCCAGAGATGCCACTTCTGCGTATTTACTTTGTGTTGGTTTGCCCTTTTCAAGACTGCTGACATTGGCCTTAAAAGTCTGAGATCACAAGGTTGGCCAGGAGCTGTGGATGCTTTTGTAAGTGTGTTGTTCTCCTTTTCAAAGTGTGCAAAAAGGCATTGCTCACCCGAAGTGATATACCATGCATTAATCCTTTAAAAGTCAGTTAATTTTATAGAAGGATTGGTGATTAATCTGGTGGAGAACAGAATGTTGTCAGCTGTTGGTGCAAATTACAAAAAACTGGAATGGAAAATCCTGTTTTTTTCAAATGATTACGTTGGAAAATGTTTATCTTTTGTTCAACATAAAGATTTACACAATTTTATGGTGTTTAAGACCTTAGCATTGGCCAGTGATTGTATATAATAGTAAGATTAAACGAGAACTTACCAGTTTGAAGTTTGATCTTTATTTTATGAGGAGTTACGATGAGGGATCACGTGAAGAACCCGTCAGTCGCGCATGCATGTCAACCTTCAAAGCAGCGGTGTGGAGTCACAGACAGGAACATTGACCTGAGAATAGTAAGATTGAAGAAACTTGAACAACCAGCTGGTTTTATGAGGAGGGGTTGGGAGCGGAGGGCACGTAATCCCTCATCGTAACTCCTCATCAAATAAAGATCAAACTTCAAACTGGTAAGTTCTCATTTAATCTTACTATTTTACTTCAGAGTCATGTGAGTGACTACATGAAGATTTTAAAGCTCTGACTCCATGCCGTGGAACGAATCCATGCGTCACACACCGTATAGTTGACCAGGGAGAGTGGACAAAACTGTAGAGACATGACATAATCAACAAATTGAATTTAATGTGTAGTTAACGATACAAAGCAACAACAGTTCCCCTTCTACCCGAGAGGACATTAACGCGAGCTTAAAACTGAGTTAGCAAACACGCTCGTTCCAGCTAAAGGCTTATTATAAAATGTTTGAAACATGCGTGCTGAGGACCACCCTGCAGTCGACAATATCTGGTCTAGCGGGACGTCCATGGCCCTCGCCGCTGACATTGCTGCAGACCTGGTGGAATGAGATTTGAACATTTTAGTATCAATTGCAGCCTTTATCAAAACTTTATTTAACCACCTGGAAATATTATGAGTTGGGACCTGCTTATGTGGTTTCCTGTGGCTAATCAATAATGCTAACTCGGACCCCCGAAGTCCCTTGGTGAGGGTAATGTACTGCCGGAGGTGAGCTACTACACGCAAATTGGGATCCAAAGAATATGCCATGAACTGTAACATCAATCCCGAGGTTCCTGGTCTACTCTGTTTTATAGGCTCATACACAAAGAAGGTGAAACTACCAGCTGAGGTGAGCATCCTGTCTAAACGGAGCTTATGCAAGGACTGGACCCTCTGTGCTGAAACTAATGCCATCAGCATAGCCACCTTATGCGTGAGTTGGAGTAGAGACAGGGAAGTTGGCGGAGACCATGACCGGAGTAAAGTTAACACCACCCCAACGTCCCAAATCTCTGAATATCTGGGCCTAGGAGGATTTTAATTGAAGACTCCCCTCATGAACCTAGACACTAGAGGGCGAGACCCCACCAATTGGTGTTCTGAATATGGCAGCAGGTATGATGACAGCGCACTTTTGGCACGGTTGAGGGCACCGTAGCTCAACTTTTCATCATAATACAGTTTCGAGAGGAACTCCAGAACATTAACAATTTGTACTGCCTCATAAGAAATGTCAGCCTGTGCACAGAACAGTTCCCATTTCCTGATATATGAAGCATATTGTTTCTGAGTACTGCCTCTCCACGCCGCAGTTAGCACATCCACCGTGCGATCAGCTAGTCCCAGTCCAAGGAACGGTCTTCTTAAAACCTGCAAATCAATAAATTGAGCCGATCATGTAGAGGATATATTTCACCAGACACCGGGTTTGTTAACAACGTCCTGCCTTTAGGAACCTTCCACACAGGTTCTACAACCCTGCTCAGAAACAGAGGATATGAGGGCTGAGTCGGCTAGTCGGGGACTACCAGAATGCCGGAGGCAGAGTCCTGCTGAATTTTCTGCAGACAGCGACTGACAAGGCAAAATGGGGGAAATGCATAGAAATCTATTGCACCCCAATGTAGCGAAAAAGCATCTATCGCTACTGCCCCTGGGTCTGGTTCCCATGCAACATACTTGGGTAATTGATGGTTTAGCCTTGAAGCGAACAAATTCATATCCGGTTCCATACCTAGAAATAATATCCTTAAGCACTCTATGATTCAACACCCATTCTGTGTTGTCATTGAATTTGTGTGACCTGGTGTCCGCCACCGTATTGAGCCTACCTGGAAGGTAGATAGCTGAAACCCAAATATGTCGAGCAATACACCATTTCCAAATACAACATGCCAAATGATCACAGGATACTGACTTGATACCACCCATGTGATTTATATATGCCACTGCTGTGGTATTATCTATCTATTTGAATGTGCACATGGTGTATATGTACACAATAAGCTTTCAAGCCATACAGGGCTGCAAGCAACTCCAGATATTTAACACCATGCAGCTGCAGAAAAGATATCTCATGCATATTCCACCTGCCACCGCAGCTAGTAACTGTGTCAGTGACGCCCCACCCCAGAGAGCTTGCATCAGTCTGTAAAATAATTGAAGGGCTTTCAATTGAAATATTGCCAGAACAATGGCCAATATTGGCTATCCACCATTGTCACTCATTAATGGCTTCAGCCGGTAATTGCATGGTTCTGTCAAAGTGGCCTAAATTAAGTTTAAGTGCCTGCACCTTTGCTCTTTGTAATTGCTGATAGTGCAAAGGCCCATATTTGGCAGCTGGAAATGTAGCCACCAATTTCCCAATTAAGCTAGCTACTTGTCGAATTGAAGGCAGCTGCTGAGTGCTTAGATGATTGCAGGCTTCTATTAACTTCAATTTCTTGCCCTCATGCAAGGTGATTAACAGGTGATTGAAATTAATAGTAAATCCCAAATAATCCATAACCCTGGATGGAGTCAACCTAGATTTTTCAAGGTGAATTAAGAACCCCAGCTGTTCAAACAGTAATTTGGTGGTTGAAACAGCCAACATAGCCAATTCCATGGTTTCCCTATAATGAGGATATCTCCCAAATAAGCCATAACTATGTGTTTCTGCTCTCTTAACAGAGCCAGCACAGGTTTTAATATTTTAGTGAACAACCTGGGAACTGAGGTTAACCCATTTGGCAACGCTTTAAACTGCCATAGCTGCCCCATCCATTTAAACTTGAAGTATTTTCTGTGATCCTTGTGAATAGATACAGAATAATAAGCATCTTTAAGATCAATGCATGCCGTATAACATCCCCTGGAAATTAGCTGTTTTGCCGTTATTAGACTTTCCATTTTGAAATGTTTGTCCTGCACAAAAGTATTGAGTTGGGCTAAATCCAAAATAATGCGACATCCCCCATCCTTCTTCTCCCTAGGGAAGATATTAGATACAGATTCATGAGGTTCATGACTGGTCTTTTCAATTACTCTTTTAGCACATAATTTATCAATTTCAGCCTGAACTTCCAAATCATCCCGCTTTGAACGAGTAAAGGTACGATTTGGAACATGTTGCGTGGGTGGGAGAGCGCCTGCAAACTCTATTTTGAATCCTATACTGTGCAGTATGAACAAGTCAGAAGTTAACCATTGCCACTCATGCAGAAAGAAACGTAACCTACCACCAACATGCAATGAGCCCGCACCCAGTATGTTACATTGAGACCCAGACCCACCTACCTCCGTAGTAGTCGGTGGACTCTGGATGTTTATTTCCTTCCCCGATGATTGGGGAGTTGAGGTGCTGATGTGCGCCAGCTGCGATTCTTGGCAGTCGGCCGGCTTGGGCCATGTCCTAAAAAAGACCTCCAGCCGTTTTTTTTGTTTTTCAACTTGGAGGTGGTCTCCTCAGTGGGTCTTCCACTGGTCGAAGCGTAGGGGTGCTTACGTCGGAACGGTTGTCTGTTAGGTGGTGGAGCCCTTAGCCCACAGCTTTAGACTAATCATCAAAATCCTTCACCTGCCTGGGCACATCATCACCAAACAACAAATTGGGCGACTGCACATTACTGGCCTTACACAACCCCGCAAACTTGGGGTTAAGAACAGGACGAATGGCATTCTTCCGAAAACAATTAATTTAGAATTGTGCTTTGCACAACAATGCCATTGCATCCCTTTGAGCCTCCTATAATGCGCAGCCGTCTACCGACCTGGCAAATTCTGTCAGCTCCGATGCCAGCAGATTCAAAATTCTCTGTAATTTGACCTCTTGGGTCTTTATGCCGCCGCCGATATAGTTCCAGATGGAACTATTGTCCATGGGTACCTTCAGGGCAGGACAATTGCTAGGAGCATGGTACCTCATGGCTGTCTCCATCATAACCTGCTCCTGCAGCTGATGGGAAATCAGATAGTTTATGCTAGCTGCGAGCAGAGGCTCCCCAAACAGCGATGGCATAGCAAATTTCGTGACTATGGTCGGTACTTCCGCATCCCGCGGGTCTCTCACCGAGCGGTCCTCCGCCCATGACTGGTGCTCTGTGCTCCCGTTTTCCGACGGGGACACATCATGCAGCCCTGCGCCAGGTGCTGCTGCAAGCCCCAGAGGCTCGCTGAGATATGCCTCCTGACCGGAGGGCACATGTTGGAGTATCCTCTCCAGAAGATGCTCCATGCGGGAAAGGCACGGTCTTCAGAAGCAGTTATCCTTGCAGCCCGACGAGACTTCTCCATTTCCATGACTTCTTGCTGAAAAACAGATCAAGAAAAAGCCCGCAGACTAAGTTTGAGACTTACCTGGAGGCCCTTTTAAAACTACCGCTGGTGGCGCAACGCGCCACCAGCCAGTCAGAGCGCCATGCGTTAGACGTAATGACGCGCATGCGCGGCTGACGGGTTCTTAGTAAAATCTATGTTTGTTTCATATCCAGCTAGTTATAATAGACATATTAGACTTTGGTCTATTTTTGCATTGTTTTCTCATGGAATTAATTTTAATTTGTACAGCAATACATTTGTCCCTGAAAGATTATTGTCATTTTTCTCTTGGAAGTATATTTGTTATTTGACCTCTAATTTCTATGAAATAAAGAATAGCTTCCATTGTGACAATTTAATTGGAAGATACAGCAGAATGACAACTCTTCTTTGGCCTAGAGATAATGGATTCAGATTCAGCCTATTGTTGATAATTTTGGAGATACTGTCGTAGAAACCCAGGAGGAGGGCTACAAATACACTATGTTTCAGTGAGGATGAATTTGCTCAGGAAAAGTGTGCTTTCCAGGGTTACACAAAGATCAAGATAAATCTGGGAGAGGTGAACTGAATGACTTGCATGTTACTCAATGAATTTTGACCTCTTCAACCTCGACTTAGATGTAGTCTGGGTTGAAATGCTGCGTTCTCTACAAGCTGCAAGCTAAATAAAATGTCTTCAGGTCTTTTCAATTGAGTTTGTGATCACATGAACTCTTAGCACTAATCCATTCCTAATTTGTCACTGTTTGGGATTAGTGGTTGGGAACTGATTAAGGAAATAAAATGGCCTTTATGATTTATTTTCAGTCACTTCAATGATTACAACTCTGTTCTGTTTTATCTTTTATAACTTCAATTGATTTCATTTTAGTTTTTCATCGAGTTTGCTGTATGCAAACAAGGTATATAAAGGTATATATCCTTTCCCAAGGTATATAATGACCTGGATGAGGTATTAAAGTAAAATATCAGATCCGGCGATGGGAAAATTGCTAAAGCTTGTTTATTGGTATTGGTTTTTAATGTCAGCTGCACAGAGATACAGTGAAAACCTTTCTTTGCGTGTTGTTAAGCCAAATCATATTGTGCCATATGAGTCTTTACAATACTGGAGAGATTTTGAGGAACAAGATTATTCAGGTTTTTACACCATTACACTGTTCTTAACAAAAATCTACCCATCATGTGAAACCTTACAAATAACAGATATAAATTAGATAACTTCAAGACCTAAAGTCGAGCTTTTTTCATAACAGACAAATTTTCATAGTTTTACCACCATTTTGTACAGCAAAAACTCTGCCACATTTAGTCATGAATATTTAATTCATAAATAAAGTTCATATGGCCCCTTATACATATATGTTTTGATAAAGTTCTTGGGAAATATCTTCATCAATACCAGGAGCAAAATACAGTGACATGTCTGGTTTTCTGCCTAGCAAAGATCCCGTGACGGTCGTTGTGCTTGGTGTCCATTGTCACAACGTCCGTTATCGGGGTCGGTGCCTCTAAGTTAAACCACGGAGGCTCCAAACCTCTAATGCTTTTCAAAAACCCAACGAGGTATCCAGTGGTAGTAGCGATTTTAGGTTGATTCCTTGTCTTATTTTCCAATATCATCATGGTGCCAAAAACACAACGACCATTTACGATATATTTTCTGACTTTTTAAAATCAATAAAAAACATTTTTGTACATAAATTGGTCATCAAATCAAAGAAACGGAACCAATCTTCAATTGGGCAACACAGTCTCTCTTGTTTACTTTTCGTTCGGATGTGTATGATGTGTCACACTCGTTGCAGAGTCCACTCAGATGGATGCAGTATTCTACTACATGATCAGGTGAATGAAGTGGAAACGGTGTTTGCAATGTTATTGATCCATGTGGTATTCATAAACATAGAAAGGAATAAGAAATACGTGCACTTACTGTGCCAACCAGGTCACTGGTGGACATCATGCGACAACTGCTACACAAAATGTATTTGTGTATTCTGATGCCATTTTCGGAAACTTGCTATCAATATGCTACATTTTCTTATTTTTTGTTGATACTGTATTAGTCATGAACCCAATAAAGTGCTTGTCAACTTTTTTGAAAGAATCTGAAATTTGACCCCCTCTTGTCACTATTTTGTGTGCAGTATTGTAAAAAGACACATACCAGTACAACAGGTAATGCACAGAGATAAATACCAGAGTACAGAATATAGTTTTAAAGCATTGCAGAGTTGCAGTTACAGATAAGATACAGGGTTTAATATTGGGACTACAATCCACCATATGTTAGGGCTGTGTAACAGTCTGATAATAGGGAAGAAGCAATTTCTGAATCTGGTGGTACGCATTTTTCAAGCTTTTGTATCTCCTGCCCAACAGGAGAAGGAATGCCTGGGATGAAAATTAACCTTCATTATGTTGCTAGCTTTCCCGAGGCAGGAGTTGCTGGAGACAGGCTGGGGTTCCTCTGTCTTTTGTTGGAGTGTTTTCTTGGCCTCAATATGGTTGATCCAGCACAGTGTTAGTGATATTTACATCCAGGAACAAAGCACTTGTCCATTTCCTCTGGGGCATGCACATTACTTATCTGCTTGAAGTTAATAACCAGCTCCTTCTTGCTCATATTGAAGGAGGGTTTATTGCCTTGACAATGTTCCTGAGCTCTATATCATCTTTCTTCAATATCCGACCAGCTAAGGTGGTGTAATCTGCAAATTTGTAAATGGAGTTGGAGCTAAATTTGGCTGCATAGTTGTGATGCAGCCAAATTCAGCAGGAACTGGGAAAGCATTATGTTTTGTTGCCTATCCTCACTGATTGTGATCTATGGGTCAGGCAGCCAAGGATCCATTTGCAGAAGGGGGGGGGGGGTGCGGACTCCTCAGTCCTGGATTTTGGAGATCAGTTTAGTTGGATATATGATGTTGAGGGGGGAGCTGTTGACAATAAATAAGAGTCAGCCTCTCCAAGCACTGTTGGTGGATGTCAGAGCCTGTCGAAGGCATAGAACACTTAATTTTCTGAGGTACTGAAAAATAAATGGGGCATGAACCAGTTATCAGCAAATGTTCATACTTCTGAACCTAGGATGGAAGGAAGGTCATTGATGAAGCAACTAAAGATGGTTGGGCATTGGGTGTGTTCCATTTTGGCTGGGATAATTTACCTCCAGCTTCAACCATCTTCCATTGTGTGAGGAATGACTCCAAACAATGGAGTGTTCACCCATTAAAGCCTGGCTTCCTTTTTACTGTCCTTCCTTGATGCTGATAAAGGCAGGTCCACGCAAATCCAAACTCTAAATTCAGTTGACTAAAGGCTTTGATGTCTGGAGTGGAGTGGTCCTGGCAACAAAAAAGACTAGACAGTGATTGATTAGATTGAATTTGTTTTGTTTTCTGTGAACAGGACATGCCTGGGCAAATACTGGGTGGATGCTTGTATTTACAACTGAACTGGAGTAGCTTGGCTCAAAGTTCAGCTAATATTGCAGCACAAATCTTTAGTGGACGAGCAGGATGTTGGCTGGTCCACTCACCATTGCTACATCTGGTGCTGTCAGTTATTTATTTGTCACAGGGATTAAATCATATTGGCTGAATACTATCTTCTGTGATGGTGTGGATCTTTGGAGAAAGCTGAGATGTGTAGATAGATGACAATTTTTGCCTGAATCATAACAGAGTGGAAAAGAAAGTGGAGAGTTTTAGAAATACAACTGCACAAAATTAGTTGACGACTGAAATTCAGTCGGGGTAAAATTATTTGTCATGTTATTTGGGGAGCAGGGCATTGTTAAGGAGCAGTTCAAGTGATCAGATAAGGATAGACTTAAAAATGAATTACAGATCTGAAGCACTGGAAACCAACATGAACCAAAAGAATAAAAAAAAGTTAGCTTTGGCCAAAAGGAGGAAATTAATTCAGATGATGCTTGTGAAAGAATTGTACCTTCAAATAATGAGAGATGTTGGCAGCACCCATATACAAAACTTAAATTTGATTTGGTTCTTATTCAAGAATCTGATGCAGACACAAACTCGATCAAGTAAACATTAGGGCTGTTACGTAATAGTTCAGAAGAAACCTTGTGCTATAGAGAATTGCAAGGAAAACAAACTCGTCGATGGAGGAAAGGGGTTTAAGGGCCAGAGAGTTTCGGGCTCACAATAAACTTGCGTTTAATCACAGGATTTTCGAAAACCTTCATCGGAGTCGCAAGCAAATTCGGTCGATATTACTTTCACAATTTTTTTTGTTCTACCCTTTGAACTGCACATCGATTCCATTCTATATCAATCTGATATCCTTATCAGACAGATATGTTTCCACCTTCAAATGTTCTCCTTCTCTTCACCTTTATTTTTCCCCCTCTTAAATATCTAGTGCAACAATATTAATAAACCACAGGTACAAATACAGCTTTTTCAAAAATCTTTTATAAAACCTTAGAGATGCAAGGAAGCTGCCAGATGAATACTTGGACTATAGATAAAAGATTACATACATCAAGTTAGTACTTTACTTCACCACCACAATATATGGATAGAGGAAAAATGACACAAAATGCTGGAGTCACTCTGTGGAGAACATAATGTTCAGTTTAGTTTAGTCATGTGTACCGAGATAGAGGTGAAAAGGTTTTGTTGCGTGCTATACAGTTAGCAGAAAGACAATACCTGATTACAATCGAGCCATTTATAGTGTCTATAAACCTGATAAGGGAATAAAGTTTAATGCAAAGTAAAGCCAGCAAAGTCTAATCAAGGATAGTCCGAGGGTCACAAAGAGGTAGATAGTAGTTCAGCACTGCTCTCTGGTTGTGTTAGGATGATTCAGTTACCTGATAACAGCTGGGAAGAAACTGTCCATGAACTTAGAGGTGAGTGTTTCACACTTCTATACCTTTTGCCTGATGGCAGAGGACAGAAGAGGAAGTGGCCATGGTGCGACTAGTCCTTGAATAAGCTGCTGGCCTTGTCGAGGCAGCATAGGGTATAAATGGGGTCAATAGAAGGGAGGTTGGTTTGTGTGATGGTCTGGGATGTTTTCACAATTTATTGCGAGTTCTTGTGGTCTTGGATGGAGCTGTTCTCAATCAAGCTATGATGCATCCTGATAAAATGCTTTCTATGGTGCATCTGTAGAGGTTGAGAGAGTTGTAGGGGACTTGCTGAATTTCCTAAGCCTTCCAATGAAGTAGATCATTGGTGTGCTTTCTTGGTCGTTGCTTCAAAACGAGTGGTCCAGGAGAGGTTGTTGGTGATATTGACTCCTAGGAATTTGAACTTTTCAACCATCTCTATTTCGGCACCGTCAATGCAAACTGGGGTATGTGTACTGCTTCGCTTCCTGAAGTCGATTACCATCTCCTTTGTCTTGTTGACATTGAGAGAAAGGTTGTTTTCAAGACACCAGGACATGAGGTTCTCGATCTCCTTCACTACTCTGTTATTTGATCATTTTTTGATATCCGGCCCACAATGGTGGTGTCGTCTGCCAATTTGAAAATTGAATTTGATTTGTGCATGTCCGTACAGTCTGGGTATCCAAGGAGTAAAGAAGGGGGCGGAGAACGCAGTGTTGCTTGGTGACATTTTGGGTCAGGACCCTTCTCTCAGTCTGAAACATCGCCTATCCGTGTTCTCTAGAGATGCTGCCTGACCCGCTGAGTTACTCCACCACTGACTTTTTTTGTAAAGCAGCATCTGCGGTTCTTTGTTTATTCACAAGTAGAGGGACTGTCTGAACATTTTTCAGCAGTTAAGTAACCCACCTCATTCCCTCATTGAAAATTCAAGAGTTCCTTTTTATAAGAATTTTTGTTTTTTTTAGAACCAACCTAAAAAAGTATCTTCAAAAAATATCTAAAAGATCAAAATATTTTAAAAGGCACCGAGACTAATTAGCCCAGTTTATCTTGGCAGAACAGATACAATAGAGATATCCCAAGATCTTAAAATAAAGTGATGCCTTCTTTCTTCCTTACCTGTTAATGAGAAATCAAATTCCATACTATAATTTCTAAAATGTGTAAGACTTAACAACTAACAAAGATTACATTAAATCTTTGAGCCAATAAATGTGAACAGAATTTTAGTCATCCTCATTAACAATATAATTGCATCTTCTATGACAAATATGTCAAATACACACGTTAAGTAATTATTGACTAAGTTGCCAGCATAGTTCTTAAAAAAACTTGATTTACCAAATTAATGCCAAATTACTTCAAATTTAAAAATATCTGGGTAGTATTAAAGCAAATGTGAAGGTTCACATGCAGTTTCAAACTTGTCTGTAAAGTTTAATCAATTTCTTGAAATTAAGTACTGATTGACTGGAAAGTACAAATAGTTCCAATGTAAAAAACAAATCACAACTTGCACTGGACATATCAATATACTGCAGCTTTTAGCTGTGTGCATGTGAATATACATTAGTCTTTTCTACACTCACTTTTCCATTTCGTACCTGACTTCTGCAAATATATCTCTACAAGAAACATACCAATTGATAACCAATTATCTGTGAGTCACATCAATGCCAGTGGAATCGTGTGCTTTCCTGACAAAGAGGGCAATATTAAATCATTTTCTGAAAAATACATTTTCCTTAACAGTAACTTTCATTGCACAGGCAATTGATAGATTTACAAACCAGCACAGATGGTTTCAAAATGCAAATTTGAAAAATGTCTATGTGAAAGCACAAATCAAAATGCACTGAACAAATTTATCTAAATCCAACCACTGTTCCCCCACAAAATGCCCTCAACTGTGATGAACACTGTTCAACAATGAACAATGAAACAACCTCCTTTCACTACTATATAGAAGTGATAGCAGAACAATGCAGAATTACTTTACTCATGCTCAGCATGCTATAGTGTTACTGACTTACTTCTGTTGTCCTATATGGGGAAAATGGAAAATAACTCCATTAAATGCTAAATCTGAATTCTACAATTTTTTCAAGTTGAAACAATTCAATAGATGTGTACAACAATTGTCACTGTTTGTAGAAATTTATTTTTTGCTCCAGCACTTTTTGGGACTAGTGACAGTACAGTGGAACACATTTGTTCCCATCTGGCAAAATCCAGAAAGATTTGAACACGACCATTTTATTAGTCCTTTAGGATCGATGCTAATTATGTTGCTTGTGGAACTGGTGATTAACTCAGAGGATGGGGGTAGAAGAGAAAATATATAATCGGTAATTCTGGAACACTAACATGAAACATGAATTTTTTTTTAACCCCATACTTGACAAGAGTTTTTCAATATTTCCAACTATTTTCAATTTTTTAAATATTAAAACAAATATACATTTAGTTAAATATATGATCTGGATGTGCCAGGAGGCTGTAATACTGCTGATATCTGTCCATGTGGGTACATTGATGTTGCAGTGGTTAAAATTACCAGACTAGTAATCTCCGAGTAACTAAACAAAAATCATAACAGCCAAATACAAGCCACATTGTGCCTCCCAATGGCCTTGCCTGGAGAAAATCTGCCATGCTTACCTTGTGTGGCCGAAAAGTGACTTCAGATTTAATCCTATAGTATTTAAATGCCTAGCCATGAAAGTGTTCCATTGGTCCTATATTTGCATGGATAAAGGAGGATACAACTAGCAGACTGAGGCTTGTAAGTGAATCAATGAGAATAAAGCCAGCTTGACCTTGACCTCACAAAGTTAAACAACAGAACTGCAATTGCCCAAAATAGAATCTAATTTTGTAATACCTAACTAGCAGTGAGAGATGTATTTGTGCAGTGCCCTCCATGTTTGGGACAGACCCATCATTTACTTATTTGCCTCTGTACTCCACAATTTGAGATTTGTAATAGAAAAATGTCACGTGGTTAAAGTGCACACTGTTAGATTTTAGAAGGCCATTTTTATACATTTTAGTTTCACCATGTAGAAATTACAGCAGTGTTTATACATGGTCCCCCCCATTTCAGGGCACCATAATGGGACACAGGAATGTCATGTAAATGGAAGTAGTCATGTTTCGTATTTTGTTGCATATCCTTTGCATGCAATGACTGATTAAATTCTGCGATTCATGGACATCGCCAGTTGCTGGGTGTCTTCTCAGGACAAGAGACATTTATTTGTCACATGTACCAATTGGTACAGTGAAATCTGTGGTCACCATACAGCCATACGAATAAAAAAGAGCATGGAACACGATAGTCTTTAACATAAACTTTGATTCCTCTTTGTGGGGATGTTTATCACTGTGAGGGAAGGCACCAACATTCATAGAATCATAGAAAATCGGTGCAGGAGTAGGCCATTCGGCCCTTCGAGCCTGCACTGCCATTCAATATGATCATGGCTGATCACCCAACTCGGTATCCTGTACCTGCCTTCTCTCCATACCCCCTGATCCCTTTAGCCACAAGGGCCACATCTAGCTCCCTCTTAAATATAGCCAATGAACTGGCCTCAACTACCTTCTGTGGCAGAGAATTCCACAGACTCGCCGCTCTCTGTGTGAAAAAAGATCTTCTCATCTCAGTCCTAAAAGACTTCCCCCTTATCCTTAAACTGTGACCCCTTGTTCTGGAGTTCCCCAACATCGGGAACAATCTTCCTGCATCTAGCCTGTCCAACCCCTCAAGAATTTTGTAAGCCTCTATAAGATTCCCCCTCAATCTCCTAAATTCCAGCGAGTACAAGCCAAATCTATCCAGTCTTTTTTCATATGCAAGTCCTGCCATCCCAGGAATCATTCTGGTGAACCTTCTCTGTACTCCCTCTATGGCAAGAATGTCTTTCCTCAGATTAGGAGACCAAAACTGTACGCAATACTCCAGGTGTGGCCTCACCAAGACCCTGTACAACTGCAGTAGAACCTCCCTGCTCTTGTACTCAAATCCTTTTGCTATGAATGCCAACATACCATTCGCTTTCTTCACAGCCTGCTGCACCTGCATGCCTACTTTCAATGACTGGTGTACCATGACACCCAGGTCTCGTTGCATCTCCCCTTTTCCTAATCGGCCACCATTCAGGTAATAATCTACCCTCCTGTTTTTGCCGCCAAAGTGGATAACCTCACATTTATCCACATTATACTGCATCTGCCATGCATTTGCCACTCACCCAACCTATCCAAGTCACCTTGCAGCCTCCTAGCATCCTCCTCACAGCTAATTCTGCCCCCCAGCTTCGTGTCATCCGCAAACTTGGAGATGTTGCATTCAATTCCCTCATCCAGATCATTAATATATATTGTAAATAGCTGGGGTCCCAGCACTGAGCCTTGCGGTACCCCACTAGTCACTGCCTGCCATTCTGAAAATGACCCGTTTACTCCCAACTCTTTGCTTCCTGTCTGCCAGCCAGTTCTCTATCCACATCAATACTGAACCCCCAATACCGTGTGCTTTAAGTTTGTATGCTAATCTCTTATGTGGGACCTTGTCGAAAGCCTTCTGAAAGTCCAGATTTAACACATCCACAGGTTCTCCCTTATCCACTCTACTAGTTACATCCTCAAAATTCTATAAGATTCGTCAGACATGAATTACCTTTCATAAATCCATGCTGACTTTGTCCAATGATTTCACCACTTTCCAAATATGCTGCTATCCCATCTTTAATAACTGACTCTAGCATTTTCCCCACTACCGATGTTAGATTAATTGGTCTGTAATTCCCCGTTTTCTCTCTCCCTCCCTTTTAAAAAGTGGGGTTACATTAGCGGGGTTACAGAGTTCAGTCATTCTCCTCTGTTGTTCAACCATGGTTGGGGGACTCTTGAACCCCTCGCTGTCGCCGCTACGGGCAGCCCGATGTTCAGGTCCTCTCGCCGGAACGGGACAACAACCTCAGCGGCTTGGACATCCGAATCACAGGCCTCGCTGGGCGGAGATTCACGCTGGCAGCCCTCGGTCCCCGGCAGGAAAGGCCGCGTCAATCCGGTTTGTAGGCCACGAGGAAGGGGGCAAGGACTCGACTTGGAGAATAGTTGCATCCTCGCCAGGAAATGACTGGGAAACAGTTTCCCCCTTACCCTACCCCTCCCCCACATAGAAAAACTAAAGAAACAGCCAAAACATACTTTTAAAACAGACTAAAAATGATTTTAAAAAGGTAGAAAGACAGACACTCTGTAGGCAGAGGCTGCCATCAATGCCTGGTGATGCTCTGCCAGGCCTGTACAGGCCTTTCGCTTCCATGTTGCCAGCCGGGCAACCTTGACAGCCTTTTAGGTTGCCGAATGACAGTTTAGGTGGTCACTTAAGATGCTTTGCATGACGCGTGCGATAATGTGCTCGGACGAAGTGTGTAGTTACCAGTCAGAATTATCCTCAATGAAGCAATCACATATTATGTTCAAGAAGGAACTGCAGATGCTGGAAAATTGAAGGTAGACAAAAGTGCTGGAGAAACTCAGCGGGTGCAGCAGCATCTATGGAGCAAAGGAAATAGGCAACTTTTCAGGCCGAAACCCATCAGTCTGAAGAAGGGTTTCGGCCCGAAACGTTGCCTGTTTCCTTCGCTCCATAGATGCTGCCGCATCCGCTGAGTTACTCCAGCACTTTTGTCTACATTCACATATTATTTCTGCTTCAAATAGCTCACAAACTAAACATATTCACCAATCAAGACATGATATATACCACAATGATATGCAGTAAAATTATAATACAATATCTCAGCTCTTTTTACACATTGCAACAAATGCAATTTCTATTAGTTCTTTCCACTTCCAAACAAAAATTGTGGTTGGATTATTCAGCAAATGATCAACCTGGATTTTCATTGCTTTGTTAATATATACCTACCCGTAGATAATGTTTCTTAAAATAGTTCATTTGGATTACCTACAATTCTTTTGGATATCTTGAGAAGTTTTATATCAGTATTTTTATTGAAGTATAATTTTATTGAAGCATTTAAATCCTGGCACTTGGAAAGTGACATCTTAAACATTTGCAAGTGTTAAACTGTCTGTAGCGTATGCGAGTTTTCTTCAGAAGATCACAAGAGTGAGGAGCTACAATTATTGGGGGAACAGAGTTACTCCCCAAGTTCTATTACCTTGTTTGATAATGTCAAAGTCATGAATTACTACTTCAACTGTTGCACAGTTGGTGACATATTTATCCCCTCCTATCCCTTGAGCTTCATATTAACCTACTCATTTCATACTTTTCAGTTGGATTCATTTCAAAGAGGCTCCAGTTTCCAATTAGTATATTGTTTAATCTTAATATTTGACTGAAATGTTATCTATCTTTCAACACTTCCAAATTTTCAAGTGTCCCTTGAAATCCAAAATTGTGACACCGGAGAGATTTGTATTATCCTTTGTGGTCAAAATGATGGGTTATTGTGTATTTGCGGCACCTAACAATGTAAGATTAAAATAAAACAATTTACTGCTGGATTGGTGCGGCCTTTCTCGGAGACTCGCCCAGAGCTTCGGCAGCAGGCACGTCGGGACTTCAACATCGTGGAGCGGGGCGATCCCTTTCCGGAGATCGCCAGAAGTGTTCTGACTGCTGGCCTGCGGCCTATAACATCGTGAAGCCGCGGTCTGCAGGGTGATCCCTTGCCGGGGATCGCCAGAAGAAGTAATCAGACTGAATTTTCGTCCCTTTTCACGTCTTAACATTTTCATCCCATTTTGCGTCCTGAATAACACCATGAAGCCGCGGTCTCCGGTAAGAAAGAACTCCAAGCCGTGGAGTGTGTGTTCCGATCCGTCCCGACGTTGGAGTTTCCATCATACCGACAAGACGGCCTGTACTTCGGGCCGTCCGGTAGGCGGTGACTATGGAGGGTTCATGGCCCCTATCACGGTGAACAAAGGAGTAAGATTGACTGAACGTTATTGCCTTCCATCACAGTAAGGAATGTTGATTCCACTGTGGTGGATGTTTGTGTTAAATTCTATTGTGTATTGTGTTCTTTTTGATTGTGTGGCTGCATGGTAACTCAAATTTCACTGTACCTTAATTGGTGCATGTGACATAAATGTTACTTGAACTAATGTTGGGCATCTAAGGAGCAATTGAGTGGAACAAAGACTGACAAATGAGCAGAAGCTCATGTCTTTGTGGACAATATGATCTACAAAATGGACATCCATCTGAAATGTAATGGGACTGATAAATTTAGATAGGAGAGATGTCTGAGATATCTCAGATAGGAACTCATTATTTGCCAATCATATGGCTCAGTTCTGTCAAGATAATAATTTAATATTGTCAAGCAAAGTGCTTTTACCTACAGATAGCTATACTTATATTAGTGAGGCCTGGCACACCCACATCATGGCTGGACCACTGTATTAGTACAGCTGACGCACATGCCTCATTGGGGTGTATGAGCATTCTGTACAGGGCAGCAATGACTGATCATATACCTGTTGGTATGACAATAAATGTTGAACACATACCTGTGGTATCCAGAGATAGAAATAGCTTTAAAACAGAAAAACTGGACTGGTCAACGCTTACAAAGGAAGACATCATAGTCTATTATGCCCATATAGATAAATCCTTAAGCAATATTCATCCACCTAAAGATGCAATAACATGTAGTAATGTTAATTGTAAAGATATGAAGCATAGGAGAGATATCTGCTCCATGTATAATGATATAGTAAGCGCCTTAGATGGAGGCAATAAGCCCCACTGCACGCATAAAAATAAGACACATAACATCAGACCTGGCTGGAATAAGTATGTAGCTGAGCATCATACTGAAGCCCGTGAAGCCACCAAAGCATGGGCTATGGCAGGTAGACCCAGACAGGGGCCTGTGTTTGAGCACAAGAAGCTCACTAATGCAAGGTATAAGTATGCTGTTCGCTTCTTCTGTAAAAATGAGCAAGCTATGAGGGCTGATTCCATGGCTAGGAAGCTGCTAAGTAACAATGCTACAGATTTTTGGAAGGAAGTGAGAGCTCTTAGCAGTTGCAAAACATCTCTACCATGTACTGTAGATGGAATCTCCGGAACAGCTAATCTCGCGGAGTTATGGCGACAACATTACAGCACTTTATTCAACTGTGTCCAGGGTGACTTGTATAGGGTGGACAATATTGAGAGTAATGACTCGATGGTGATTATGTCACATGAGGTGTATCATGCCATGAACAAGCTGCCATGAACAAGCATGAACAACAAAGCAAGTGGCTTGGATCATAGGGTACACAAAAGGCTGGAGAAACTCAGCGGATGCAGCAGCATCTAAGGAACGAAGGAGATGGGCGACGTTTCGGGTCGAGACCCTTCTTCAGACTGGTTAGGGACTGGGAAACGAGAGATATAGACGGTGATGTGGAGAGATAAAGAACAATGAATGAAAGATATGCAAAAAAAGTATCGATGATAAAGGAAACGGGCCATTGTAAGCTATCCCAAGCTGAATAAGTAGTGTGAAAATGAGAAGCTAGTGCGACTTGGGTGGGGGAGATATAGAGAAAGAGAGGGAATGCCAGGGCCC